>FIZU01039017.1:0-35274 GCA_900064475.1 Pseudococcus longispinus | reverse complement strand
TGCTAAATTGACGATACGAAAAAAAGTTTCGAACAAAAGTTGTAGAACGTTGAAAATCAGTTACTTTTTATTCTACAATTTTTTTCTACCTTGAAGTAAGGAAGAGCTGTTCTTCTAAAAATGAAAAATTCTGTCAATTGAAGCACATTTAGTTACTATGCTATGCACATCCGATAATTGTGAGAATTCCCTACTTGCTACCTGGAAACTAACTTCGAATTTGAGTTCAGGAGGTTCAAATTAGTTTACGAACAGGTTTTATACCCCAATTGGTTAAATGTGTAAGGGTTGGAAAATAAAAAATCGTGATTTAATGCCAATTTAAGCAAAAATTGGACATCCTATGGTGAAAAAATTCGACAATTTTGAGAATCCCTACTTCCTATCTGGAAACTAACTTCGAATTAGGATTCAGGAGGTTCGAATTACAATGAAGACATATTTCTTGACTCAATTGGTCACCCCTACAGAGCTCAAAAAATGAAAAATTGTAATTTTACCCCGTTTGTTACAAAAATTGATCATTTTCTGCGACATAAATTTCACGATTGTGCCATTTCTTCAATTTTAATCGAAAAGTTAATGGCAGATTCGAGTTCAGGAGGGTCGAATTATAGGGAAATGATAGCAAACATGCCCCTATCCCTTCATTTGCAGAAATAGGGGTGTTTCCACTCGTACAGTCCCCTCTTGCTCGCTCCCTAAGGACAATTTTTGATGCCTCCCTCCTTCAAAATTCGTGTTAGCCTCTTACAATAATATTTCGGAACATTTTTCAATTCCAAACGAAATCGAATCGATTCGAATATTTTTCATTTCGATTCAAAAGTAGGGGAAAAGTACCACATCGAAAATCTGGCATTATAGGTTCGAACTCGTTCGAAAAACTTGGATAAATCGAGCTTTTTTTTTACGTTATAATATTTATTATGGCAGTAAATCAGCGAAATTCGATCGACTATTCGACACATACGCATTTCTGTCGTTTCCAACGTAGACGTCGTCGTCGATTCGGTCGTCGCGTGTTGTTGTAACAACCAAAGCAACAACAACAACGACGACGATGACGAGTTTGTGGGAGTATCGCACGTCTTCTCGACCGTTATGCAGCGTTGTCTTTTTGTCATTGAGAAAGTCTTGACGGATGGTCTCGGTTGTCCCTAGGAATTCTACATCGTACGTCAATCCGAACAAGAATAAAAAACAAGACAATAAACTGCGGCGCGAATGATTGCCCAATGGGTTAAAAAAATTCGTAATTTGGTTGAAAATTAAGGTGAAACGTTATCATCGACCTCTGCCATTTAATTACACTCCGAACGCCACTTTTTACATCAGATTTTTTCGCAATTGATTAAAATTTCAACTTTGGATCCTTAGAATAATTGTAAAGTTTTAAACGTCGTTTTTATATCAGTACAGGAGAAATGATGTGTGAAAAATTTACTCCCACATTTTGCCATTTGCTTTATTCTACGTATACGATCCGGTTATAAACGCGGGAGAATAAGTTTTACCCACAATGACGATTGTAAATAAACAACACGTAGCGTATTTAAGGTCAAAGATATGTAGTCATGTGTATTGCATTGCGTACGCAGTTGAAAATGCGAATTAAAAGTACCATTCTTTATATTATATTGAAATGATGATAAATGCCAACAGTAGGAGAGATTGTATTCGACGCAATAGTAGGTTCTGGACGGCGGCCAGAAGTTGGGGAAATTTCGCGAGAGACGTAAAAAGTATTCAATAACCGTGGTAGTGTCCTTAATTATAATCTTTGTTCGAGAACTACTTTTTTTTTGAATTCTTTCTCAGCAAAATACGTGCGTAGTTGGAAAAAACCGAAAAAATTGAAATAGCGTAGGTTCACGTGGAATAAAGAATGGAAAATTAGTTAAAACGTCGATAAAATGGAGTAATTTGGATTCTCAAATATTTGGTTTAGAATCGATTCAGCTTCAAGAATAAATAGGAGGGAAAAATTCATTAGTCGGAATGAAAAAAACAATAACGTACGTACGATATCGTGGTACACGTGGTATGCCATATGTGTCGGGTGTCATGGCCTCTGGCACAAGAAAAACACCTGAAGAGATGTAAATAGACGACTGGCATGTCGAATGTATTCATTTTTCTGGCGAGATGCTTCTTTATTTTGGGGAAATGCTTTTGTTTCAAATTCTATTTTTTCCGGGTCATTTTGAAGATGTATTTGAATTTCAGTTCGATCGAGAAGTTTTGTAATTCGTAATTTCAAAAAAAAAAAAACACTTGAATTTAGCTTTGAGGGGAAAATTCGAATGGCGTGGTTAGAATATTTCTAAAAATTGATAGAAAGTAATGAAACACTTGTACGATTTCTTTTGATGTAGTCTTGAAATCAGTTATTCTTCAATTAACTATTGCATCATATTATAGGGAAATACGTAAATAATTAAAGATACTCTTTATCATTGAATTAGTCGTGTCAAGTATATCGATAAAGATGGTATCGTCGCCATTCTGAATTTAATCTTGTTTTGTATTTTTATATCTACTTATTGTTTCAAGACTGCATATTTTTTCAAACTAATCCTGTACTATAACGTCATAGAATTTGAGAAGTTCTTGATGAAAAATAGAGCTATAAATATTTGATAATCGAAATCGATAGCTTTTGACTCTTTAGCCTTAAAATAACTCCAATTCCATCTTTCGAGAAGTTGGAGAGTTTGATATTTTACAAAAATTCGAATGTAATAAAGATTTTACCATAATAGGAAATGAAATATCATATCAATGTATTACTCAAAGAAGAAAATGAAGTCCATTGTCCAGTCATACTATTTCGTTGAATCATTACGAATGAGTTGCCCGTCTCCTCTCTTCTTTCTCTTTCGAGATTAAATGCACGTATAGACATATTCATCTTTATAATTAGCATATTAACGAATTTTTCGTTAATGATTGTGTAACATTCAATGCCAATATTTTTTCTACCTTATCGATTTTTGTGTTTAAATGTTCGTTAAAACGAAAAATATTAATTTGTTTCAATATTCTGAACTTGATAGATCGTTATTTATTTTTATTCGATTATTTATTTATTGATTTTTTTTGAATTGGAATGTTCGGATAGAATATTGGTTGTAATGAGTTTAGCTTCGGATATTCTTCGGCATATCTACTTTACAGGTTCAAAGGTTATTTTTTTTTTTAAATCGATATCTCAGAAATCAGTATTTTTCAATATTCTCCCAGTAGGTTTTTTTAATTATGAAATTTTGTTTACTCGGATTTAATTTTTTCAAAATTTAAGAATTTCTTGAAATATTTCTTACATTTGTGAATGGGGTGCCTCTAAATAAATAGCAATTGTTGCAGCACCATCGTTTCAATTATAAATTATCTCTGTGGTATACAAAATAAATAGAGTGTATCTTGAAAAAAAAACAGGAATTTCTTAAATTTTGAGAAAATTAAAATGGAGGAAAAAAGCTATGGAATTTTTTAATTTTAAATAATTGATTCTATGCTTTGATAGGTGTTCATTGTATCGAATATCGATGCGATGATGTATCGATAAATTGAATTTGTTGGCACCGAATCATTTTCTGATACTTTTTTCTGTGTTATCGAATTCGAATTTTCGATTTCCTAGGTATTTTGATTTTGACATTGAAATAAAAATATCGATACATTGAAAATCGATATTTAAAGGTTTCAAATTTTCATGAGTAAATTTTTCATTATTCGTCGAATTTACGATCGCTGAAATTCGATGATGCTATTTTTTCATCGAAACGATATTTGAGATGTATCGACATCGAAGCAATAGTATCGATGGTTAATAATTCGATATTTGGTGTTGATTGATTTCTCAAAAATCGATATAATATTTTTATAATTCCAAATTCTTGATATTTCAGTTTCGATATTCCGATGTTCGATTCACAATGAAATCGATAAATCGATATCGATATTTATCGATTTTACCGAGAAATCGACACTAGTTGTAAAATCCTGAAATTCTTTATATTTCGAGTTTGATGATTTTCAATGTACAATTTAATCGATTATTCGATATCGATATTTTTACATTGATCGATTTCTTTAAAAATCGATTTTATTTTTGAAAACCTGGATTTTTCAACATTTCAGGATGATTTTTAATGTTCAATGAATGGATAATTCGATATTCGATGTTTATCAATCTATTCAAAAATCTATGTTATTTGTAAACCTTTCCGAAATTTTGAAATTTTTGATATTTTACTTTCGATGACTTTACAATGCTCAATGTCTACAATAAAATCGATAAAATTCCAAAATGATTCGGTTTATATCAATAGAAAAGGGACGGTATAGGAATCGGTGAAAAAGTTTGGAATATCACCCAAAGATCCAAGAAGTTCAGAACTGAAGAAATGAAAGAAATTTTTCAAAAAATGTTGAAAATTATGATAAAAATGTCTATTTATTGTATGGAAACTATGATTTTTTGATAAAAATTTTGCTATGGTTTCCTTTTGGCCATATTTCCCCTTCTGTACTATGTGTTTTGCTGAAATTTTCAAAACACTTATAAAAGTGTGAAAATACTAAAAATCTCCGTTCAAGTTAGATGCCAAAAAATATTTTTGTAAATCATAGAAAAAATTATTGAAAAATCATCAATTATGAGTTTATATTCATTTGTTTGAATGAATGAATCGTTTTGTGTGATACTTACGTTAGTACGAAAAAGGAATTCTATGATTTTTACAGTAAAGAAAACGAAATGGAAAAGTAGAGACGTAATAAAATATGAAAAAAGTACGAAATACAGTGACCTTGAGTAAAAATAGATTAAAAATTTTGAGAAAATTATTACGTCGTTTTTCAATTCAGAACAGAATGAAATTATAGTTTTCACTTCGCTTGGAGTGAACTAAATCAATTTACGTACAAAATTTGTCAAAGAAGTAAAGATGCTTTGTCCGGTTGGGGGGAGGGGGTGTAATCACCCCCAGCCTCCAGGGCCAGTACCAAAAAAAAAGGTAATTTTAATAAAAAAATCAAGTAATGAATTTTATGCATTAAGGTTAATTGGAAAACTTACGAAAGTATTGACTTCTTTTCTTGGAAAATCTGAGAAATTTTGCATTTTGAGCAGAGGTGGGCACAGTCATTCCTAAAGTGATTTTAAATCAATATTATGCAATTATTTTCAAAATTCTTGAAAATCATGAAAATATTCTATAAAAAATGATTCAAAATTATGAATTAAAAACGTGATTTTTCTCACTATTACATTAAGAAAAAAGTGTATTGAAACATATTTTTTGATTCTTGTCTAGTTTTATTTTACTTCCCTCATTTTGTTCTATTGTTTTTTCCATTCTGTCATCTGTGTGACGAATACAACAACGAGAGGGATAAATTATGAATTGGTTTCCAAAATATTTTTTGGGATTTCAATATTGAAAATTCATCTTCCTGCATTTTGACACCATGAAAGGTGAACGGCTGGAAACAAACTATTATGTGACACCTTGGCCAAGTTTCCCTATAACCCCTCCTTCCCTGCCCCCTGTTATCCCTGTACCTGAATCGATACTCGTTTAATTAAGCAGTCCATAAAAAAATACCTGATGATTAAGCATCTCGTATACTAACAATTTTCTCTCATTTACAGTTGTCCACCTCGTTCGTTTCTACCAGCCCTGTGTCGTATATTTTTGGACGAATGCGCGCCGGACAACGTGCTAGAAGTGACTGCTCGAGCGATAACGTATTATCTGGACGTATCGGCCGAATGCACCAGACGTATTATATCGATGGAAGGTGCGGTAAAAGCGATCTGTAATCGTTTGGTGGTCGCCGAACTGGATTCGAGAACGAGTCGAGATTTAGCCGAACAATGTATCAAAGTGAGTACACGACTCGACGCTCAGAATGCTACCGTCAAGTCAAGGATACATAGCGATGCTTTCTTCGTCGATATAAATATGTTTATATTATTAATCATTTGTTTCTTTTTTTTTTTTACTCAATTTCGTAGGTTTTAGAATTAATATGCACTCGAGAAGCGGGCGCTGTATTCGACGCCGGTGGCTTGAATTGTGTATTATCCTTTATTCGTGATAATGGATCGGCTATACATAAAGATACGTTACACTCAGCCATGTCGGTCGTGTCTCGTTTATGCTCGAAAATGGAACCGCATGATTCTTCTTTACCTATTTGCGTGGAATCATTGTCGACGCTACTCAAGCACGAAGACGCTCATGTTGCCGATGGCGCGCTCAGATGTTTCGCATCCTTATCCGATAGGTACGTTGGTACAGAAACTGAAAAAAGTCTTTTTGTACCGAGTTATTCTCAGCCTCGTACATCGCATCGGTTCGTAATTAGTATTTTTTTTCAAAAAAGCGACGAGCATTTAGTCCAATTAAATAGCAACTCGATTCACGAGTAGGCGAAAAGCTAATTTATTAGGGTCATGTTTGTTGATTAAAGAAGCGAGCGAGCGGTAATTGTTTGAAGATGGTACATTGTTGCAGGTTCACTTTTTTTTCTGAAACGTAGTTGTACGAGGATGATGGAAATAGCGAATGAAAAACACGACGATGCGATGTCGTTTATTCATAATTTAGATTGATACGGTTAATTTGTTTTAATTCGTGGTTTTTTTTGTATATAGATTTACGAGAAGAGGTATCGATCCGGCTCCTTTGGCTCAACACGGATTAATGAACGAGTTACTAATCAGGTTATCGAATGCTGCGGCACCTTTGCAGTCTTCGTCGACGACCGGAACTGGTTAGTTGAACAGAATCCGCAGTTTTGGTAGATTATCGATTTACCTAGGGTTTTTTTCTTCGAGTCGAATAAAGATTTACTGGGAAATATTGGTGGGGTGAAAATGAAGATTTACTCGGTGTTCGAGTCATTGTGCGAATTTTTCGGGAGAGCTTTGAAATTCTGTGGAAATATGTCCGATTGAAAGACATCTTAAATGGTTTTACTTTTTATTACTATTTTCTCCAAAAGTTACCTAAAGTCACTTTTTTTTTATGATTTTCAAGTTGAAAATTTTTTTATAAAGTATAACCATGAAATTTGAAAATTTTGGTTCCATAGAGTGGGAGAATCTTGAAAAACAAATCTTTAGAATTTTTTCACCTCTTAACTCGAATTTTAAACTAAGGTTAAAATGTAGAAATGATTAAAAAATCACGAGTTAGTAATGACAAGAATTGTAAAAATTGTTGAGATTTTCATAAAAATCAATAATTCATTAAAAATGATAAAAATGAACAAAAGTGATGAATAAGGTCGAAAACGTTGTTGAAATTGTCAATATTTTCCCATTGACCTGTAAAAATTTTGTAAAAAGTGGTGAAACATCATGAAAACCAACGAAAATTCTATTGAAATTTCTTCGTTGAAAAGGTCAGAAAAATTATAAAAAATATCATAAGTGCAATTTTCACAAATTTTCATAAAAATCATAAGAAATTATACAAAAAAGATGAAAATTAATGAAAATTTTAGCAGTTTTTACAAGGTCAACGACGAATTTCATGATTTTTTAAATCATTTTCACAATATTTTCACTAATTTTTATGATTTTTAACAACTATGACAATATTTTCCATAAATTTCATGATTTCTTGATTAATTTTTTCATACTTTAACCGATTTATGCTCGTATGAGAAATTCAACGATTTTAACCATATTTTACGATATTTTAACTGATTTTATGACAATTTCAAGAATTTGTATATTTGTATGATTTTTGAACATTTTAACCTACTATATTTGTGCTGTTTTGTAGTCGTATGAAAATTTTGACAGTTTCAACAATTTTAACGTTTTTTCAACCGATGTAATCATACAAATAGGTATTTTAAATGATGATGTATTTCAACCTTTTTTACAATGTTTGATCCACTTTTTCCAAGCCCAAAAAAGCATCCTGTATTGCGAAAACTTCTCTGACCTATCGTCCCTGCTCCTCCAAAAAACGTATCCATGTCTAAAATCATGAAAACTGGCGTTTGATTGGTTACTTTTTGGTTACCTTTTATATTTAAAATGAATGCTGCAGTCATTTTAGTAGATTTTCTAGTTCCAATGAAATTTTAGAATAGTCGAGGCGAAATTTTGAGACCCAGAAAGGGGGGGTAGAAATTTTTCCACGTTGAAATATTATTCGAAGGTACCATGAAAGGTGAATTTCTTGATTTTCTTGAAGATAGGTGGAATTGAGGCTTATTTTTTTCAACTTTTAGAATATTCTAGAGCATGCTGAGCTCGAATTTGGGTGGTTTAAAAAAGAAAGTGTATTCGTAAAGTTGAGGATTTTTTTTGACAGTTTTCCAGGTTTAAAATGGGGGGGGGGGAGTCAGAATTTCTGAAATTTTACAAGTCCAAAAGATCGTTTGAAATCTGGAAAAATTTTCCAGTCCAGAAAGTCTAAAATAGTCTGATAAAATGTCTGAAAGTCAGCGTGATCTTTGAAATTTTCAAATTCAAAAAGTAAATTGAAATTTAAAAATTTTTTAAGCTCAAAAAGTCTGGCAAAATATCTAAAAGTTCGCGTTATGGAATTTCGTGACGTTTTTTTCAAGTTTGGTCATCGCAAAAGTATACCTATATGCTAAAAATAATATTAGGGAAGGGGGGTTAGGCTGTTCCCCCACCTCCTTCACTTTTGATTCTGAGAATGAAAAATCAAGAGTGAAAGAGAATAAATAACCGCAAAGTGTTGAAATCGTTCCAAATTGTGTCATTTGACCCCATCAAATCTTATTAAAAGTATCTGTTTTATGAAATTTGCAAACCTGTGTTGATAAAAATGTCCAAATTAGCAACCTGGTCTAAAATTTGAAAAGAATTGCCCTAAAATTGAGACGTTCTATTCGAGATATCAGTGCGAATTAAATTTTTAATATTGTTGCTTTTATGGTATCGCAGGAGTCATCTTAGGTGTATTTTTCAATGACAAAATTGGTTATTTTTTCACTCCTCCCCTCCCCACCTCTCTTATAAATAATGCTGCAATAATTTCTAGAATTTTTGAAACGACCATTTTAACGATTCTATTTTACTATTTTTTTTACTAGGTAATCAAAGTCTGAACACGAGCGGTACAGTTTTACCAGAATCGAAATCCTTTGGCTCAGTATCAACGGTCATTAGCTTACTTTCTGCTCTTTGTCGCGGTTCGCCGGCCATCACACACGTAAGTATTCGCAAAGGTCATTCACTCTACGTTTGTGCGAATAATTACCTCCATTATTAACGATTTTTTGTTTGAACTATTTTCCAGGACCTACTTAGATCCGATTTACCAGACGCTATTGAAAAAGCATTAAAAGGCGACGAACGGTACGTTGAATGAAATCACCGAGCTATTTGATTTAATCGTGTGACTTAGGAATGCAAATGACGATTGTGTTTTTGTTTTATTATATAGTTGTATGCTGGATTGCATGCGACTGATGGATTTATTGTTGGTGCTGTTATTCGAGGGAAGAAAAGCGATCTCTAGAGGTATTACGATCACGAGCTCGGTGGGAATAACATCGACGGCGGCAGTAGCAGCGGCTCATGTGTTTCCTAGATTAAGACGTATTGAAAGCTCAGGCGACAAATCGTATCGTCAGTTAATCGACTGTATTCGTAGTAAAGATTGCGAAGCTTTGATCGAAGCCGTTGATTCGAGCGGTAAGCGATCATCTCGTGAAATCTTGAAGATTTTTGGATGGAAATATTTATGTATTTGAGAATTTTTCTTTAGGTATGGAAGTAAATTACATGGACGATGTCGGTCAGACGTTATTAAATTGGGCTTCGGCCTTCGGTACTCAAGAAATGGTGGAGTTCCTTTGCGAACGAGGAGCCGATGTTAATAAAGGCCAAAGATCGTCGTCTCTTCATTACGCAGCGTGTTTCGGACGTCCGCATATAGCCAAGGTGCTTCTGCGACACGGAGCTAACCCCGATTTACGCGACGAAGATGGCAAAACGCCCTTAGATAAGGCCAGAGAACGCATGGATGATGGCCATAGAGAAGTAGCCGCTATTTTACAATCTCCTGGTAATTTTGCTCTCAACTACGAGCATCTCCGAGAGTTTCTTAGCTTGAAATTAATATTTATGCTTTTCTAACAGGCGAGTGGATGTTATCTTGTGATAAAGATAAGAAAACCGATGGTGCAGACGCCGAAGAATCCCTAGAACCGAAAGGTGATCCGGAAATGGCACCTGTATACTTGAAACGAATGTTACCAGTATTTTGTAACACTTTTCAGTCCACGATGTTACCGTCGATAAGGTAGAAAAAGCTCGAATCTTGGTTTCCAACATGATCAACCAACGTGTACTAATTCATAGATTTGTTCGACTTTTTTTTTACAGGAAATCTAGTTTGAATTTGATTAGAAAAATGATACATTACATTCAAGCGTCGTTATTGACCGAAATCTGCGTCTCAGAGTCGCCCAGTGGTAATCTGGGAACCATGTTAGTCGAAGTGATAGCCAACGTGTTAGATAACGAAGTACGTATCACGTAAATAATACCAAACCAAGTAAATATAGAAAACAACGTACTGGTATTTTATGCACAAATTAGATTGACGCGTTAACGCAATTTAATAATTTTCGATTTAGAGCTGAGAAATTCTTTTATCGAAAAATAGTAATTTTTTTCATTTCAATTGTGAATTGATGAATATTTAGAAATCGTTATGGTGGTGGCCACAAACTAGTATTTCTGAGAGTAATTTAAAGCGTAAAGCTGAACGTCTGCGATCTAAGTATATTATTCGCAAAGAACCGGTAAATGTTTGATGGTGCATGATTTACGTATAATCTAACCCATTCCATCGTTTTTCTCTAAAAAAAAGCCATACTATTTTTATTAAAACGCGACATTGCGCTTTTTTTTTTACTTTGTATTTTTCTACTAATGGGAATGATCGAATCGAAGCTGTTAAAAAATATCGCTTGAGATAGTACTAAAATTTCTTAGATGTTTGAACCTCGATTCGCAGATGTAGGAATTTGTGAATTTTTGTGCGAGTTTTTTTTTTCATTTGTGTGAAAAATACGACCGGATTGATCATTTGATATTAATTTTGTCTTAGGATGATGACGATGGCCAAATCATGGTCTTACAAATAATCCAAGACTTGATGGTGAAAAGTCAAGAAATATTTTTGGATCATTTCGCCAGACTCGGCGTATTTAGCAAAGTTCAACTATTAACTACCTCAGGAGATTTACAGACTGGATTAGCTGGCGACGAGACTATTTCGTCTATTGATTTATCTCATCAGGTAATTTGAAATCTATCGTTATAGTTGGAGATTGATCACGAATAACACCTAGTTTTATTTGCAGGACGATCAAGGTAAAGCTGAAGCGTACTATGAAGATGCCAAGGAGATTTTACCAGGTCGAGCGTACTATTGGAAAGATTGGTGTTTCTGTCGAGGCAGAGATTGTCTTTATATATGGTCCGAAGCAGCTGCTTTGGAATTGTCGAACGGCAGCAACGGCTGGTTCCGGTTTGTCGTCGATGGTAAATTATCGACAATGTACTCGAGCGGTAGCCCAGAAGGCGGAACTGATAGTACTGGTTGGTTGAATTGTGGATTTACTTTTGTAAAGAATGTTTTAATCGGAATGATTGATTAATCTGTGGGTTTGTTTTCTGTGCAGAAAATCGAGGCGAATTTTTAGAAAAATTACAAAAAGTCAGAAGTATGATTAAACCGACTACTCATACGCAACCTATCTTATCACATGCTGGCAGTACCAGATTAGTTGTTGGAAATTGGTCCCTGATTTCTCGTAAAGAAGGCGAAATTACCATACATAATACGGATGGCCAACAAGTATGTGATTTCAAAGATGGATAAATAGATATTCGAATGTATTCTATGATTTTTTGCAACTTCATTGATGATATCAATGATTTCAAAGCGACATATCATTTTGAGTACAATTTATACATCCCTGATTTCGTAGAACAATGTTCATTGACAGGAATGGTAAGGAGAGGTGAAGGACCAAAAATAAAAAATTTTCGTTATTATTGAGTGAAGTATAAAAATCTACGCATATTTTTTGCACTCTTGGTCTGTTTTTGATGTTATTCAATATAAATGAAAGAAAAGTAGGTCCAAAGCGATGAGACTAGACTCAAAATAATGCTCAAAATTACCTCAAAAATGGATTCCTGGAGTCGAAAAACATGTACTTTGATAACTAATTGGAAATTTTACAAAATTTTGAGCAAAGCCTTGCCCCCTGGAGACCTCTTTTAGTTTTTCTTGGTTAAATTACCCCAAAAATGGATTCCAGAGGTAAAAAAACGTATATTTTGATAACCAACTGAACTTTTCCAGAATTTTGAGTACCCCTGTTTGAGACGTGTTTGGGTTTTTTGATTAAATAACATCAAAAATGGATTCCTGGTGTCGAAAAACATGTACCTTGATAACACAAACTAGAAATTTTTCAAAATTTTGAGTACTCTTTGGGGCCTCTTTTGGTTTTTTGATTAAATTTGTTCAAAAATAAACTCAGGAAGTCAATAAACGTAATTGATAACCCTTTTAAAGACATTTAATAATTTAGATCCCCCCTCCATCTTTCCGAAACCTTTCTGGAGGTTTATCCAAAATTATTTCAGAAATGAATGCCAGGGGTCGAAAACGTGCATTTTGATACCAAATTCTAAATTTCCCAAAATGTTGATTCAAGTCTTATACTCATTGGATCCTCCTAATCATGACTCGAGAAGTCAAAAAAGGAAAAAACGTACATTTTGATATATCTTCACTTGATAGAACTTCAAAAATAGATTCAGGGGTTTCAAAAGCCTAAATCAAATCGATATTTGTTGTGGGGGGGGGGGGTCATTTTTCTGAAAAATTGAAAAAAACGTCGGTAGGATTATTTGGAAATTCTTTGAATTTATTAGATTTTGAGATGATTAGTTGAAGTTACGATTTAAAAAAAAATTGAATTTCGATCTAAATTGAAATTTTTTTGGAATGTATTGGGGTAGGAAATACAGTTAATGGACGTCATCAAGCCCTTCCTTTTCAGCCTATCTCGCATCTTAACTCATTTTGAAATAATTAAACTAAAGAGATTGTATTTTGAAACTGCTACTGTGTCTAATCGAAATTTGGTTAAAAAATATATGTTCGAAACTGTTCATTTATGAAATATCTCATTTGAAATTTCAGGTAACCACGTTACGTGAAGATTTCCCAGGTTTTACGTTCGAATCTAATCGTGGCACGAAGCATACATTCTCAGCCGAAACATCAATGGGAGCTGAATTCTCTACATCGTGGATACCTGGTCGAAAAACCAAACGATTACGTTCCAAAGCGGAAGCTCTTAAACTCAAAGTACCTATCAAATTTCCCATTCGATCGTTTTATAATACTTAATCACTCTATTGCTAACATTCAAATTACTTACGTGTTTCGCAGATTAAAACAATGTCGACTGAAATTTACGATAAATACTTCAAAGTAGCTCAAGCACAACCCAGAGGAGTCGTAGCGAAGCTGGGAGCCATCGTTGCCCAAATAGACCGCGCTTGCCAAAAACAATACATGTCGAATAACAAAGAAAAGGGCACCCAGTGGAAAGAATTGCTACAATCTGCTCTATTCGATTTGAAACAACTGTTACACGAAGATGGTGTCGTGTCTTCGTACGAAATCCATAGCAGTGGCTTGGTCCAATCGTTGTTAGCAATGTTGTCAACGACGGTTTGGGATCAAGGTATCCATACAGCCAAACGTAGTAAATTACAAAAGCAGAGGATTAGGATTTTTAGGAATATATTTAGAGTAAGTATTTTCATTGAAGACTTGGTTCGAGTGTATGTTGTACAAATTTCTAATCGATTGATTTTTATCGCAGAGTGAAAATTTCGATAAGGAGAGTGCCAACTCCGCAGCTATACTAGTTCATAAATTAATATCGGTCTTGGAATCGATTGAGAAATTACCCGTTTATATTTACGATCCTCCTGGCTCTGGATATGGATTACAGGTGTGTATTGCTACCAAATCCGACCATCTGGTATTTGAATGACATTTAATAATTATATATTTTTACAGACTTTGACGAGGCGATTACGTTTTCGACTTCAACGCGCCGCCGGCGATACCTCATTAGTAGACAGGACCGGACGTAGTCTAAAAATGGAACCATTGAGTACAGTAGCTCAACTAGAACGATATTTATTGAAAATGGTAGCTAAGCAGTGGTACGACAACGATCGTTCGCAGTTCACCTTTGTTAATAAAATCAAAGAGCCGAATTCTAAGTTGCAATTTAGACATCAATACGATTTCGACGAAAATGGAATCATTTACTGGATTGGTACAAATGCCAAGTGAGTGTGTTTTCTTCTTATGAAATATTTTAAATCAATATGGTTTCGATTTTGCTGATGATTGGTGTTTTCGTAGGACTTGTCCCGACTGGGTCAATCCGGCTCAATACGGTTTAGTCATAATTACTACCTCGGATGGCCGTAATTTGCCTTATGGCCGTTTGGAGGATATTCTAAGTCGCGACACAGCCGCTTTAAACTGTCACACTAACGACGATAAAAACGCTTGGTTCGCTATTGATCTCGGTTTATATGTGATACCGACGTGTTACACGTTACGCCACGCCAGAGGATATGGCCGATCTGCCCTCAGGAATTGGAATTTCCAAGTGAGTGAAATTCAATCACAACGACTATGAAATTATCAGAACGATTGATTGAAATGTTCGTCTTTATAGGTTTCAAAAGATGGTACGAATTGGGTTACGATGTATGCCCATATTGACGATACATCCTTGAACGAACCTGGTAGTACTGCGTCGTGGACTTTGCAACCTCCAGTAGATGAGAAAAAAGGATGGAGACATGTGCGAATTCAACAGAAAGGAAAGAATGCTTCTGGCCAGACGCACTATTTGTCTTTGTCCGGATTCGAAATTTATGGTACCGTAACGGAAATCTGTGATGATCTAGGTAAGTTTAATGTGTCATGGGACTGACTAGGATGAAAATATTTTTTGATTCTGATGTCTGGATCGATATTCTAGGTAAAGCTGCTAAAGAAGCCGAGGCGAATTTGAAAAAACAAAGAAGAGCTGCGAAACAATCGTTGAATATGTTGACCATCGGTGCTCGAGTAACTAGAGGTATTGATTGGAAATGGAGAGACCAAGATGGGCCCGGAGAAGGAACAGTTACCGGAAATTTACATAATGGTGAGATTTCCCTTTCTCCGATTCGAGTGATTTAATCGAAAATTGAAATTAATAACGAATTGAAAATCCACAGGTTGGGTAGATATCACTTGGGATAACGGTAGTACGAATTCGTATCGTATGGGAGCCGAAGGCAAATACGATTTGAAAATATTACCCGAATCTGTAGATGGATCACCTGTTGCCAATGTTCCTGTACCTATTTCTAGACCACCATCGAGTGAGTTGGCGTATTATTTAGGACTCTCCTAATCATCTATTTGGTCAATGATGATCGTAACGTGATTTTTTTCATTTTATAGACAAGAGCAATAAACTAGCCGCTACCAAGATGGACGTTAGTAATGCCATCGTTAGTATACTAAGTCGTAAAGCCAGCTCGACGCCTAGTTTACCTGACGCTACTGAAGCAAATAGTCACAAATCCTTTGTCGCCAGTACTGAACAAGCAGCATCTGCTGATAATTTAGCGGCCAAGGTATGGCGTAGTTTCAAATTCGTTTTGAACTTTTTTCTTCTTTCTCGAGTTTGTGGTCCGCAGAGACAAATTTTGGAATGTTTTTTTAAACTGGGAATCATTTTTCACTTTTTGGGTTATTTTATTTTCATTTGATCTGAGAATATATACAGGGTGTTCTGTTAGTATTGCACAGCCTTCAAAACAGTGATGCTGCTATCCGAACTACATCCTTTTAAAACGTCGTAACTTTTTTGATAGCAAAGATGGACAAAATTTGATTTGAACTTTTTTGTAGAACTTTTTTAGCTCTACGAATTGAGTTATAAGTAATTATGTTTTGCCCAGCACTTACGATTATTTGAAAATTTGTAAGCTTTATAACTTCTTCAATTTGGAAATTAGGCAAAATTTGTAAGATATCTTTTTGATAGAACTTTCTATATTCTATAAAATGAGTTATATTCATATTTTGCTCAACTCTCAAATTGAAGGAGTTAAGATCATATTCTACAAAATAAGTCATAAGCAGATTCAGCATATCTCCAAAATTGAAGGAGTTACAGCCATTTAAAAAATGAAAAGTAAATAGGTGATTCAATTTTGGACTTGAAAGAAATGTAGTTTGGGTAGTAGCATCACTAGTTTGAAGGCTGTGCACTTCTATCGGCACACCCTGTACAGAAGCTCGAATATTTACACCTCGCCACATTATTACATCCTTTTCGTTTTTAATTTCAACAGCAAGCAGCTCAAGAGATCACCGATAGCGTCGTAAACGTGGCACGTACCGAATTAGCCAACATTTCGTCCAGCAACAGCGACAAATCTGACCAATCGGAACACTACGTCGTAATGCAGCTCAGAGACCCGGACATATCGAACGCCAACAAAGACTTGTCAACCATTATCGAAACCTTAGTTTCCGAAGAAACAGCTCGTATGAATGGTAAGCATAACTATTTTCATCGATTAGTTTACTTCTTCGCGAGAAAAACATGTCTCGGTATCGCCGACGAGCGAAATTACATTTTGTAACATGTATTGAATTTTTTGCAGCTGGTAATTCGGCTAATAACAATCAAACTCGTCAGTTATTCTCGAAAGATAATGCTAATACTTATGTTTTAGTGGATACGTTGCAAAGTTCCTCGAACTCTTCTTCGAATAAAACTTGTTACACTAAAGTTAAAATGGTTAGTATGGTTTGGTTGGGGAAATTAATTTCACGAGAAGGGTATATTTATCGTGTTTGTTTTGTTCACGCAGAGGAGTTTATCGAGCATCAAGGGATTACCCGGCGAAAACGTAATCCCGATCGAAGCTTTCGAAATGTACGAAAAATGGCGCGAAAGTAACGATTTCATTCGTAATGCTAATAATTACCTCAGCATGGAAGCTAATAACTTGGTTATACCTCACGATTCGAGTACTTTGGGTAAGCAAATGTGAAATTGCTCGTCATTCTATTATCCACATTAGAAGCTGCGTTTGAGTTCCTCGTAGGCTACGCTTGATTTTATTATTTTAACGTCAAATTATCACCTAAAAAGGGAAAGTTTGGAAAAATTATATTTTGGGTAAAAAAAATGAAGCGAGGTGCTTTAGTTGAAATTATCACGTTACAGCAAACGATATTCCATCTACGTCCGAAGTTACTGTCGATGGTATACCCGAAGAAAAAGTCAGCAAAAGAGTAGTGCCACGTAATCACGACTATACTATTAAGCATCGTGCTAAAAAACAGTTTACCGATGGTAAAGATGATATTTAATTTGATGGGTTTCTTTTCATTTGGTAGTAGATTGATGGAAAACTTTTTGCTGAATTGGTACGATTTTTTGCTCCTTCGTATGTACCAAAAAGTGGAGAAAGTTTTTCATCGTAAGGTGGATGGATGGCTTGATGGTCATGTAGGTGATTTTTGTTGTATATTTCGGAATTCGATTCGGTGTTAAGTAGCTTGGATTTTTTTTTACGTGCCAGCTTCGTATATATGGCCACGAGCTAGACGTGTGTGTATTGCTTGTATAAAGCCAAAGGTTGGATAATGGTTGGTCGTTGAAAAATATGCAGATTATTAATTATTTATTTATGATGATTTTGATTCCAGGTGGTATCTTGCATTCGGCTCAGAGTTTTCCTAGCTTAAGCAATAGCAGTACACCGATCACTATTCAGAATAGTATTTCGACTATTGCCTCGAATACTGGAAGTGGACCGATTAATTTTAATCAAGCTTTGGCTATGAGTCTAACGTCCGCTTCAACAGATAGCGAACGTGTCAGTTTAGAGGTACTTGAAGCGAAATATGAAGCTATTGCAATCATAATGAACGATTGATATCAACTTTGAATTTTTTAATAGGATTTCTTGGAAAGCTGCCGAGGTCCAGCTTTGCTGGCCGATCTAGAAGATGACGATCAGTTACCAGATGACGATGAGAACGACGACGAAAACGAAGACGAAGATGAATATGAAGAAGTAGTAGTTGGAAGGAATTTATTATCGTTCATGGTACGTGTAAAACTATCTAAATTAATTAAATAACGTCTTGAGGTCATGGCTGATGAAAAATCTGCTCGTTTTTAGCAAGAAGACGACTCCTTCGAGACCAGAAACATGGCTGATACCGGAATAGCATCATTGAGAAGCAGACGCCGATGTTGGGACGACGAATTCGTACTTAAACGTCAATTCTCCGCCTTGATTCCGGCCTTCGATCCGAGACCAGGTCGAACCAACGTCAATCAAACTACCGATCTCGAAATACCCACTCCTCCGGAAAAATTCGAAGAATTCGAACCGATTTTCGAAGAAGAAGCTGTGTATCAGACTCCTAAATTGAAGTTGACGTTACGAGGACCTAATTTATCAGGGGTATGTACTTTGAATTAACTTGATGTTATATTTTCTGAAGGATTGTGCTTTCTGGACGAGAATTAGCCAGTTGAATTGGATGAATTTGATCAATTCGTTGGTTTTGTTTTGTTCGTTTATTTTTCTGCGAATTGATTGATATTTTAAAATATGGTAGCAGAGCGTGGTTCTAGTTTTTATGATATGAGCCATGCTCTGCTACCATATCTCGAATTGAAAATCAGTTCGTAGAATAGTGAACGAATGAAATGAACTATTTAATGTAAACATTTTGTTGAAAACATGTTCTATTATTGCTTCATTAAAAATTATTAATTTTTGGCTCTGTTTCTTACATAGATACCAGATGTTGAAGTCCCATTAACCGATGGCAACTGGACAATATTCCAAGCAGTGCAAGAATTAATGCACCGAATTGAATTCGGAAATAGATCAGAAAAACTGCGAAAAATTTGGGAACCAATTTATACGTAAGTTCCCATCAAACGACTTATCTCGATAAATGAACTTTTGAAATATTCTATTTCTGTAATTTGATATGATTCGTTTTCCACAGCATCATTTACGAAGAAGCCAAAGATACAGACACAGAAAGAAAAGACCTAGTGTTCTGTAAGAAAAACACTTCGCAGACTGGTAGCATTTCTGGTTCATCCAGTACCCATGGCAGTGTCACTTCGCCTGTATCTCCTTGTCAAACGATGAGCTGTACCGTCGAAGACGTGCTACACCTATTAAGACACTTGTTCGTGATTTATACGAGACCTGAAAATGAAAATAGTCTATGTATGTGTCAACACGGTAGCTAAAAAATGACAATAGTGGTACAGAAATTAATATCTGCGATTTTTTCCTGCTTCAGATATCGAAAACTCGAATATCCTAACGACCGAAGAATTCGCCAGCAAGAAAGTAACCAATAAGTTACTGCAACAGATTCAAGATCCATTGGTGCTCAGTTCCGGTGCTTTGCCTGCTTGGTGCGAAGAACTGAATCATTCTTGTGCATTCTTATTCCCATTCGAGACTAGACAATTGTATTTCAGTTGTACAGCTTTTGGACCATCTAGGTATGGTTTCCTATTCACGAATCGTATCAAGTTTTCAAAATCGTAGTATCGTAATCGTTCAAATGTTTATTCTCATAGATCAATCGTATGGCTACAAACGCAACGAGACGTTACGGTCGAACGACAACGTGTACCGAGTTTGTCGCCTCGTAGAGAAGATACACACGAATTCCGAGTCGGTCGACTCAAGCATGAACGTATCAAAGTACCTAGAAACGAAGAACTATTGGCTTGGGCTCGACAAGCGATGAAAACTCATGCAGAACGAAAGAGTATTTTAGAAGTATGTAATGTTCGTTCTGTATCGATTTTATTTTATGAAAAATGAATTCTAAATCCGACTTTTTTTCGTTCAGGTTGAATTTATCGGAGAACAAGGTACCGGTCTGGGTCCTACTTTGGAATTCTACGCGTTAATTTCAGCTGAATTACAAAGACGAGATCTCGGTAAGCCCCCGACCATCGAAACTGGTATATAATTTCGAGGAAAATTACTCAATAAATTATTTCGTCGTAATTACAGGTATTTGGCTGTGCGACGATGACGAAACGCTCGATACCAGCGCTAGATTCCCGATCGATTTAGGAGAAGGATTAAAACCGCCCGGATATTACGTCCGGAGACCTTCTGGCCTATTTCCGGCACCTTTGCCACAAGATTCGGTTCAATGTGATAACGCTGTTAAGCACTTTTGGTTCCTCGGTATTTTCTTGGCGAAAGTTTTACAAGATAATAGATTGGTCGATTTACCATTATCGTTGCCTTTCTTGAAACTTCTCTGCCAAGGAGAAATACATACGAATATACATGAAAAGTACGATATTTAATTTGTTCTGACGTAAGAGAGTAAAATTAGATGATAACGGTGTGATTTTTTGAATTTAGAATCGGGTTACCTTTATTCCGTAAGAACGCAGATGATGACGTAATGGTATCTTCGTTCATTTCCGAAGAAAGTGAAAAGGAATTAGAACTGTATGCGGAAGATTTGCCTAAATCTTCCGAAGATAAATTATGGTGAGTTTGATGTTGTGATTAAAGTTTGTTTTATAATGAAGAACTCGTCTTATTCGATTTCCTGTGATTGTTTCAGGTTCGCTGGTATTTTAAATGAGAAAGATTTAGAAGAAATCGATCCAATACGTAGTAAATTCTTGCTAGAACTGAAGGAATTAGCATCTCGTAAATCAAAAATCGTTTACGATAATACTCTCTCGTTGGAGGCGAAATCCTGTCAAATAAAGAATCTTTCATTGAACGATTCGTCGACTGAATCGGCTGTGCGTCTCGAAGATCTCGCTATGACTTTTAGCTATTTACCCTCATCTCGCGTATTCGGATTTTCTTCCGTTGATTTGGTGAAGAACGGAGCAGATATCGATGTAAGTGGATCGAGATTGAGAATTTGAACAGTCGCAATAGTAACTTCTGTGCGATTATTTTGTTGAAAGAAATTTTATGACTGAATGTTGGTCTAGAGTGTAAAAAGAAAAAAATGAGCTGGTATGCCATTTTTTTAAAGCCCTTACTTTACAAGGGTCCATCCCCTTTCTTTGAAAGTCTCCTATCTCCGTTTCTACGGCTGCTTTTGAAAAAATTTTCAAACAAAAGTTGAAGATTGAGGTCCTAGGAATAATTTCGGTTATTATAAAAATTTCGATTAGGTCCCTTCTTTTTCTTCAATTTTGCATAATACGTATAAAAATCCCCCTTGAACTTGATTGTATTGCTTGCAGTTATCTCGATGCAACTTTGGCTTGCAGTACAGCCAAGAGGGAAAAAATAGGTTCTGTAAATAGTTGATGCGATAGTAATTTGACCAGAAAACTTGATAAAACAATGAGCTGATATCTCATTTTTTTGAGGGTACATCCTCTTTCCAAAAACCTTCCTATCTCTGTACTTGAGCTCCCAATTGAAAAAATTTTCAAACAAAAGTTGTAGATGGAGTCCATTTCAATAATTTTAGTAATTACAAAAATTTCGATTGGACCACTCCTTCCTCTCCAATTTTGCATAATTCGTATGAAAATCATCTAGTGATTTACATACTTACGTATTATGCAAAATTGAACGGGAGGGAGGGAGGGGTCCAATCGAAATTTTTGTAATAACCAAAATTGTTCCAGGTATTTAAATCTACAACTTTTGTATGAGAAATTTTTCAAATGTAGATGTGAATTAAGATTCAATTATGAAATTGCTTTCAACAATGTAATCACTTAAATAACTTTATTTTTAATTTTTGGCTGCTCTTATTCTTCAGATTAATGCTTCGATTATGAGAACTAAAATGATATTCCATGCTCTAAATCTGATTTGATTCTTGTTCTAGGTTACTATGGATAATGTAGACGAATACGTAGATCTCAGTTATAAATTCTTCTTGGAGGCTGGAATCAGAAGGCAAATGGAAGCATTAAGAGATGGCTTCTGCAGAGTATTCTCAATGAGCAAGCTTAGCGCATTTACCCCGAACGAGATACGTCTAATGTTATGCGGCGACCAGAACCCTCACTGGACTAGAGAAGATTTACTCAACTACACCGATCCCAAACTCGGCTATACCAAAGAAAGGTTAATACCGGTTTATTCCTCATTTTGTAAAAATAATCTCCATAAAAAATTACTTACAATGGCTCTGCTTTCAGTCCCGGATTCCAAAGATTCGTCAACGTATTGGTAGAAATGTCAGCTGAAGAACGTAAATCGTTCCTGCAATTCACAACCGGATGTTCATCTCTACCGCCCGGTGGTTTGGCTAATCTGTATCCCAGGCTAACAGTGGTACGTAAAGTGGATGCCGGAGAAGGCAGTTATCCGTCGGTGAACACTTGCGTGCATTACCTAAAATTGCCCGACTATCCGACCGAAGAAATATTAAGAGAACGGTTATTGACCGCAACCAGGGAAAAAGGCTTCCATCTCAATTAATCGTTTTAAATCATTTTACACTTATTCTAGTTCACTTTTATCTTCCTTAAGTTTAAAATTAATTTCGTTGTTTTTTTCCTTCTTTATATTATAATGATTTTTTTTTCTTTGTTTTTATGTGTAATTGTTTCCTTCTCGGATATAATCTGGTATAGCGAAAGAAATACATGATTGTAAAGTAAAACAAACAAAATACATGAAAGAATACGCGAAGTTGTATATTCGGCAACGTTTAATTTCTAAGTTTAATATAAAATTAATTTTGACGTGTAACGGTGTGTCGTTTTTACAAATATTTTATTCTAGTAAGTACTTACGTATGGTTTGATTTTTTTTCTTTATTTCTACTCTTTTTTTTTGAAGCAAAACATATATCGATGTATCGGAGGGAAAAATTGATGGGATTGATTAAACCGTGTTGAAAAATAACGTTAATTTTGACGATTTACCGAATAATATATAGAACGATATTATTTTTAATTCAATTTCGCATTTTCTATTACTCATTTGTCGAGTTTACCAAAATATTGTGTGTAAATTTGTAACCTTTCGTTTTTTTCATTTGGCTGGTTACTAGGTTTTTCACCATTGACGTTGATGTTCGCTGTATTGTCTTGATGTGTAGGAGAATAAAGTTGTAATAAGTTCGCTATTTTCGAAACCTTTCAACGGATTTTATTTCTAGTTGCTACCTCCATTTATTAATATTACGGTAGCGATTTCGATGTGATATTTTTATTTTATGATTTTTATCAGTTGTATTAAGTAAGTAACTCGCTTTTGTCATTTTTTCGTTTTTTTTTTCAAGTAGTCGCAAAGCGAATACATTCTAAAGATTTCACATTTTAGATGTAGATGTATTTTGTAAGCAATTAAATAATAAACGTTGGTCTTATGAATTATATTGGTTGGTTTATTGGTGTTTGTTTTTCTGTCATAACTGAGTACCTAAGTAATTGTCTGAACTTGGAAATACTTTCAGATTTCGAATGATTTTCTGGACTTGAAAAATTTTATCTACTGTCGGTTTTAACGGATTAGAACGGGCAGTTGTGCCATATTTGGGCAGTTTGAGAAGTACATTTGGGACCCCCTCCTTCTCCCCTATACGTTTCCAATAAATCACACTACGCTTTAATTAACTTTTATTTACCTCAAGTTGGCAGCCCTACGAAAAACTAATTCCATTTTCAAATTTTACAAACTAATTATACCCTACTTTACCCCCTCCACTACACCCATGATTAAGTTTCCAATAAAGCACACGATGCTTTTGTCAACTTTAAAGTTTAAATCCGCGTGACATGAAGAAATGAGGACTTGAGTGTTTGGGCAATTTTCAAACCTGTGGTTATGTTCGTTGCATACCCTTCAACGCATTTTTTTGTTTTTAATTTTTGTGACGTACATCGACCAAATTAGTTCATTTCGTTTTTTCTTGTATTAGATGGGGCTGTTTGTTCCTTTTTTTTTTGCAGTTTTATTAATTTAAATTGAAAATCAAAAGAAAGGAGATGGCCCTTCGGAAAAACAGAGCCTTGAATGGCTTATCGGTTCATTTTTTTTCTTATGAACTCTGGATTAAAATTCAATCACGAAATTGCTTTCAACATGTAATCGTTTGAACAACACTTTATTCATAATAACTCATTTTTTTGAAGGTACATCTCCTTCTCAAAAAAACCTCCCTATCTCTGTATTTAAGCTCCCAATTGAAAAATTTTTCTTTCAAAAGTTGTAGATTGAGTTCATTTGAATAACTTTGGTCATTACAAAAATTTCGATTGGACCCCTCCTTCCCCTCCAATTTTGCATAAACGTCCCTTTTTGAGACTTATGACTCTACGAAAATATCAAATAAACTTTTCAATTCTTTCAACTTCACTTTCAGTATGATGAACTTGAAAATCAATTTTCTGCAAGTTGAATCTGGTCTCGTTGTTTTGACGAAATTTCTATTCATTCACTTCGATCGTCGTTAGAAGAAACTGAACTGAGAAATAATGCGCAACAAACTCAAATTATATTTGATAATTAAATAGATAAAAAAGTACAAAAATATGCTTATAGCATCTTAAATAGTGAACACGAAATAAACCTTAATTAGAAACATACGTACAAACGTGGTACTATAACTTTTATAGTCGTAAAGATGCTTTTCACTGATTTACTTTCACTATTGTAAAATCTTTTTGAGCATTTGTCATTACTGATTTGTCGAAATTATAAAGATACAATTATAAAAACGATTTTGGGTAGATTAAATACAATTATGACCGATTTAAAAAATTTCATCACGATGTGGATTCCGATATGATTCTATTTTTAAGATTAGAAAATTATATATAACTTTAATGTAGGAATTGTTTCGATTCTCAAAGCATCTCTAGAAATAATGTTTGTAGAAAAATTGAAAATAACCAGATAAAAATGATGGTTATTTAAAATACAATAGTAAAATATTCTCAAAAGTATACGAAGAAAAAAACTATTAAAACGTATTTAAAAATAGGATGTAAATAAATAATCTCGAATACGTCCTTTTAGCATAAGAATACAAAATTACTATCAAATTTGAAATATATCAACTGCAAGTTGGTGGAAAATTATTTAAGAAGCTATTAAAAATGATTTAAAAATATAAAGAAAAATAGAACGGATTCAATAAATAAATAAGCTTACCAAGTATTACGGAAAAGTAATGAGAAAACCATCAATTACGTGTCAACAAAAAGTTAGAATAGTAAACGAAAAAATAAATAGGAAAATTAAATAAATAAATAAATATATAAATACTAAGAAATATAAAAAAGAATATGGCACTTGAAGGTAAATATATAAATAGTAACCAAATTTTTCAAATAAATAAACAAATAAAAAAAGGACTGAGGTTTCGTTCACAAAAAGAACTGATGTTGGTCATTTTCGTCGCATTTGTTTAGCACCAACGCTTCTAAAGCTTCTTGAAGTATTGTTTCGATTTGTTTTTCAGGAACATTCGCGTAAAACGAATCTGAATATTCGTTTTTATAAACACCGCTAAAAGTAGACTTGACGAGATCGGAATCGGTATTCCAATGTGACTCGCCGTAGATTCCACCGTAGAAATCGGTATCAGAATTGGAACATCTGCCGGGCGAGCTTTGGTTGGAAAACGAAAAAAGGGAACTGAGAGGACTGTCGCTGGTTACTTGAGAGCTGTAAGAATTAGTCGGAGGAGTTCCGAAAGCCGACTTCAATGTGTAAGCACTTTCGCAAGATGAGAATAAATCGTAATTGGGCGAATCCAAGGTTTTCACAGCGGCATCCATTTCTTTGAAATGATCAATCGGCGCAGATTTGTTGTTATTGAAATCGAATACGTTATCAGATTTTGGAAACAGTTCGCTGGAGAGGTAGTTATCACCGTAATCGTAGTGTTGTTTCGATGGCGAGAAGATTGACTGATTGGACCATGGCGAAGAGAAGTTTAGGAATGGCGAATTATCCTGCGAGTAGTTCTGTAAAAAGTAAGATGATATTAAGGATCGAGAATACATTGTAATTCTAGTATTGATAAGGATGCTTACTTTGGAAGGTGATTTGAACTCATCGTTTGATCCAAGATGAATGAAATGGGAATCGAAATCATATTTGGAGCTTTTCTCAGAGAACTCGTCGTCGTATCTTTCCGAAGACTTCCTACGCGGTGAATTATTCTTCTCGTTCGGAGATTCCTACAAGAAAATCTGATTTTAGAAATGTTCTCGTATTACACATATAATTAAATCGAAAAAGACAAACCTGTTTTATAGATCCTTTATTTTGAAGTTTTTTACTCCACAGGAATACCTTAACATTCTGGCCCCATCTCGAATTAGCAATCTGGCTGAGTTTACGGCGAGCAATAGCTGCTTTCTGATGAGTATCGAAGTACAAAGTAGCCATCAGCGTTCTCTGAGCCATGTTTCGTTTAATGGTCACATTCACCACATCCTTAGTATTCGTACGAATCTCCTGCGCAAAAATTCATCATCAGTTTTACATTCCGGTCACAAAGCACGTAAATTTAGCTATTTTAACACCCCTTACCTGTTCTAAGTTCTCATCATTCCAGCGGAAATCTAACCCGTACATCTTCAACGTACAATTATTGAAGCTAATCTCAGCATGTACGTAATGACCTTTACGTAACGGGCTTTGCGGTAATAAAACAACCGCTTCTTCGGCTTCTTTGGACGATGAAAACGTAACAAAACAGAACCCTCGGTTTTCATTTTCGAAATTTATCATCAACCGAATCAGGTAGATTTTGCCAACGCGAGAACAAAAATCATATATTTCATCTTCGTAGCAATCGGCCGGTAGCTTGGAAATGAATATTTCGGCGTTCGTGGGTGCTTTTTCGATCCAATTTATCGGCGGACCTAAATACCTTTGGCCATTTTCTTGTCTGGTCGGACAGCTCGTTCTCATTGAAAGATTGCGCAATCTTTCTTGCAAATTACCTTGGTATGATTGTTTGGAGGACATTATAGTAAAATTCAATACCTGATAGATCGATGTGGAGTTCAAATAACGTCTCGGAGTGTTTTACCGAAAAATCGTAGAAAATTTCGTCAAAAAACACGAATCATTAAAAAATTATTGTAAAGCGGTGTTACCAAGGATTAATTGCGATTATTTTACTTCAATTAACGTCAAATTACTCGATTAATAGAAATATGAACGCGACAGTGAAACATACTTCGACAGATACTTCAAAAGAATGAATTATCCGTTAAGATTTGAATCAAAAGCAGGTACAGAGTACAGACAAGTGTTCGATAGACGGTCTGACGGTAGCATGTGCATATTTGTGGTGGGTGGTGTGATTGACCTATCAGTGACACGAGCCATTCTAGTTTTGGCGACGCGCTGTCTGCCACATTCGGCGGGACGTGGTGGCGCAGAAGGGCAAAGAGGGTGGTTCGTGATTTCGAATTTAACGGCTGTCGAATTTCGATTTATTTGACAAAATCTGTGCAATGGAATGTATCAACGTCGATGATTTTCGGCGAGTTGGGACTCGTCGCATGGCCGTTAGAAATTCAAATTTTGATTACACTTCAACGAAATATTTACGAATTTGAAATTGTTTCATTGGGTGAGGAAGGTCGAAAGTTGTGATTTTAGTTGTAAATTTGTAATCGTTGTAATTATTTATTTAAGTATTTGATTTTGTTTTGTATCCATTTTGATATTAAATACAGAATACAGAAGAATTCGAATTTCTTTTCGCAGAATACCGAATATTTTCTTGGATACTTATCTCGACTCTTGAGTACTTTATGATGAAGTTGAGATGAATTTTGGATTTGAATTTGAATTTAGATTCATGATATCTCGATGGTTGATTATATTTGGGACTGAATCGTTATTTTGAATTTTTGAATTGAGATTTGACTCTTGAGTGAAGTTGATATGAATATTGAATTCGAATTTCTTTTCGTGATTTCGGTGGTTGGCCTGGTTGTTCAGTTAAAGCCGAATCCAAACCGAATCGTTATTTTGAATTGAGATTTTGAGAATCTCATAAATGATGACACTTCGTGCATTTTTTCTTACGTTCTTACCTGCATCATCAGGTCATCAGGCAAGTACTTCTTACAAGTACAAGATCTGAATTGAATTGGGTGATTACTAATTATGATTATAATTGAGTTGAACTGAATTTTTGTATTATTCAGAATCAGCTTGAAATATTCTAGATCAAAACAACAAAAAGCAAAATTTACATTCTCTAGCGAACAGCAATTTCCTCGAATTAATTGATAATCCTGTAGATATTTCAATTTTCCATCAAAATTCATAAGTATAAATCTTCAATTCTCATTTACTTTTTTTAATATTACATACATTTTCCCTCCTCTTTCGAATCTGTTCTATAGATGGTATAGTTTTCGAATATTGAATTGATTTTCCTAGGATTACTCTGAGTAGTAAAATTACAATATCACAACCTCACGAAGTTAAATTTTATTTTAGTTTCGTACTTGAAATTAATTTCAGATACAAGATTCGAAGTAGCGCATTGAATCCAAACAATTGCATTGATAAAAATGGTGCCACTTCAATCACCACGATGCTTGCAAAACAGATAATATTAATCTGTTTCAACCATTCAACGAATCCTTTCTAATTTTGTAATTTATTACAAAAAATGGTAAGTGGTACTTATAAACTTTCCAACAAAACTCCAAACAAATAACCACATTAAAATTTGAAAACTGTATTTACACATTCTGTCAATACCATCAGAACAATAATTTTACACTTTTTTCTAAACGATTAGGTAGGTAACTGTATTTAGACAATTTAATGAGCTAAAATGTATTACGTTCTTTAAAGACTGTATCAGTAGTAAAAAAAAACATTATACTAGATTGTCAGCAAGTTACAAACAAATAAATAAAATCACGAGTTATGAAATTTCAACATAAATCAGGAGACACTGTCACCAAAACAACAATAAATAAATTAAAAATTATATCGCAATAAGTTAAGAGAATAAAATTAAGCTTAAAAATCTCCAGATATCTGAATGCGTTGATCACTTGAGAGTTCACCGGGAGTTGTGGACGGTATTTTTACTCTTTATAACATTCAAACATCATACCCCCAATATTACTCATGCAACATAATACGCTTTCAATATCCGTACTCGTACTCAAATCGCTAAACGGAAGCATTTACGCGATACAATTAAAAATTAAATCACAAAACTAAAATTACACATTAAAATTGTAGTGTATAAATACTTAACCAAAGGCACATGTACTTAGAATAAAAAAGAGACAATTAATACACGACATGATTCATAAATGAAAGTAAAGACCACAATAAATTAGTTGATGAAATTCGCAGTAGTAACAAAATCCTTGCAGGCCCTATCGGTAAATAAAATAATACATTTCTTACATTACTGTAGGTTGTAAGGAACAATTAAATTGTACTTGAGTTTAAAATAATATCTACAATCAAATTGTAATAATTCAACGTAAATTTCAAGATATTAACAAAAAAAAAACCAAATCACAGCAGTCTGGAAAATTTTCTCAGGTAAAAGGTATTTTTGTTTGATTATATTCAAAGAGATCTTAATAATTTTCAATTTCTATTTTAATTCGTACGAAATATGTTTCGAATTTGAAAAAAATAAATAAACTGAAACAGAACTTAAACAAATGAAATTTTCCAGACCAGTAAAAATTACAGAAAATAATCGAATTTCTTTCACATCTGCGTTTGTAGATTGTTTTTCAACAATTCACTCGATGAAAAGAAAATCGATTATTTGTAAAACAATTAAATTCAAAAGATCAACTTCTGAAAAATTTAAAATTATGTTACTTATCTGAAAATGGTATTTTGACGATTGAATGTATTTCAACAAGTCAATACACATTAAAAATACAAACAACACGATTTTAAAATTCACCTTTGTAGGCTTAAACATAAACTTGGTGATAAGTTAAACGAATGAGCATTTCACGGTTTTAAATATCGTTCTTCTTTCAACGAAGATATGTTAAAAATTCCAGCGTCGATGACGTACATTTTTAGAAAAATAATTCAAAATACATATTTAGTCGTAAAAATTAAAGCATTTGTTTTCATTATAGGTAAACATAAAACAATAAAATAATAAATACAAGAATTAATAAAACCAAATTTGCTCACAGAGCAGAAAATAAACAGAAAAAACACTACCAAATCAACTGAGTGAGAATAAATTTTAAATACGATGATTTAAAAAAAATTAAAAGTTGAGTGGTTTAATCATTGGGTTCTCGACGCTATTGCCATTAACCTTACGTTGATATTTTAAAATATAAAATGAAAAAAAGTTTTAAAAAAATTTAAAAATAATTTAAATGCGCTCGATAACTTGTCGTACATCACATATGTAATCCCGTTAAAAATGCCATGGTCATTTCATTAACGTTTTCACCAAAAAACCTACTAAACCGTTCTTCGAGAAACAATTAAGAGATGGTTCAGGTAATACGACAATATTATGTAGATTAGTTGCAAATCTACAACTTCTAAGAAGTAACCGCGTTTTTACCTCTGAGTAACGTCACGCTGTCTTCAGATCGTAGATCATCGTCCATTAAATGTCTAATGGGCCTGCTGCCACCGGGTCCAGAATTAAATAAAAAATCACCATTGTTGCAGGTACTACCTCCGTCGACGTTTTCATTGCTAGAATCAGGTTGTTCTTCAATTTCTGGTTCGTCGTTGCATTTTTCCATGAAATCCCTACAAATCGGCAATAATTTAATACATCAGTAGGGTAAAATTTTTATAAAAATAACGAATAGGTTTGTGAAATTCTTACGTTATTTCAGGATGCATGTTATATTTCTTTTTTTCCAGCCTAAAATTACTAACAAAAACGTCATGCCTCTCGGATTTCTTCCAATAGTAATAAAACTGAACTAATTCTTCGACAGATCGAGTGCGAACCTGTGATAAAAATGTGACTTTAAATATATTTCATAAAAAATAATAAATAATGATTGATAAGTCATACCTTATGCAGTTGAATTTGATGGAAGTCTTTTCCAAACGAATATAGACCGTTTTCAAAATGAGTACATTCATCTTCAGACCATAAACTCATATTTGTTTGTGGAATAACATTTAAACGTTGACGTCTTAAAGCTTCTTCAATATTAAAACCGCATTGCAGTAGTAAGTATAAGGCCTATTTGAAAAAATTCACAAATAAGAATTTTTCTACGAAGAAAAGAAATATTTCGATGAAATTATCTAACCTGTTCGTCATCTTTAGTGGCGACAGAATCATATGGACGATTTCTTTTCCTCTCGCGAATCACAACGCTGAATTTTTTCGTGTCGTTCTTTTTACAATCATTTTTATTTAAAAATTTCAATTCTCGAACTTTACTCAGGTATTTTTCCACTTCATCTTCCGGTAATTTTTTTGGATCCCATAATAATTTATCTTCGTTTTCATACGGTAAAGCGTCGTCATATTTACATAAGCCTTCGGGTACAATAGCTTGGTATTCGATTCCTATTCTAACGCTCTAAAAATAAATTCGAATTTTAGCATATTTCAAGCAATAAAGAAATAGAGAAAAAACTAGGTTACGTACTTTTTCTTCGTCTTCGATATTAAATAAATAATCGTCATCTTCGTCCATATCTTCTTCGCTATCTAAACCACGAATAAAATTATCGTCGAGATTTTCGTTACATATTAAATCGATTAATCGATTAGAAATGAGGAAAAAAATTACGTACTTGAATCGGAGGGGTGATTATCTCTTAGGTATCTAATTTTCGAACGTTTTTTAGGAGGTTCGTCTTCTTCGCCGTCGTCCGAATTATGATTAGCTTCAGGCACTGATGCTTCATTGAGGTTTGACGAACTTTCAGAAACATCACCTTCTACGTTTAGTATTTCTGGGGCGCATTCGTCGAAATTATATCCGTACATATTAAGTAAATCTTCAAGAGGCATATCTCTTTCCTGTTAAATCATCAATATCATTTTAGATTTTCAGATACTTTTCATATTTGTACTAATAAATGCAATTTACCCTCTGTAGATCAGCTAATTCTAATAATTGCGAATCAATTGGTTCGATTTCTTCTTCTTCGTCGAGGGTAGCTTCATCGTCGAATTCGTGAACGAGCATATCAGCCGTAGGAGTGAAATCTCGGTCCATTTCCAGAGATTCATCTGCCATTAAAGTAATCGTTAAGTATTCAGGATTTACAGTGAAATTCTTCACAAAATGAAATATCGAAACAATTTTCGACAATCATTTGATAGTATTGGTACTACGGAAGTAAAGTACAAACCTGAGCTTGAACTATCACCTTTGATAACCTGAAACAAATTGAAAGTAATGATAATTAAGATGGAATTGATATCGTAGATTTAATAAGGAATCTTAAAATAAGATCTAACACCGAAAATTAGGTTAAATAATATTCGATGAATCTCATTGATTTTAATTACAATCGTATGTGTGTTAGAATTGGTACGATGCTTAATTGATGTAAGGTTGTATTACTGATTTCATCAATGAGATGAATAAAATAAAATGACTGCAGAAAATTAGTACAAACCTCGGACATTTTTGGTGATTTTATTCAAACTGATAAAGCTGTACTATTCCGAATTAGGGTTCAGGAAGTAATGATAAACCATCAAACCAATTTTCTATGATAGCGCAACTAGAAAATTCAGCTTAAAATACTTTACGGTGCACTTATACATTATTAAGAATTAATTTTAACAAAAATTTAATCAAAATAATTTCACGTACACATACAAATCAGACAAAAAATATACACAATGTTGAGATTATACAACAAACATTCACAGATTATGGACGTGAAAACGCCATTTTGTTTTGACTTGGAAATGCATCTGTGATAAAGTAACTTCAAGGTACTAAAAGGGTACGGCCTCTGCGTTGGAAATTAATTATCCCATTTTTTTTTTTTACAAACCTTGATATTGATGACGTAAGAACGAAGAAGAAAGACTTTTGAGATGCAAAAAACTTAAAAAATTGGAAAAAATTCATGCCATGGACCATGAAATATAAATTTTTCATCTCCAATACTAAATATATATCTGAAATTGAAAAACAGCGTGAAGATTTATGGAAACTGGAAAGTCATTTCTTTTAATTCCAACCGTTCCCAAATCCCACTTCCCATTCGATTAAAATAAAAAAATTTAAAACATCACACTTACAATTAAGAAAACAATACGCTCATCCTTCTGGAAAGTAATTAAATCGATCACTTTCAATTGAAAGTAAATTGCAATGAATTTCTCGAAGAGAGGCAGATCCAGACGGTTCACTCGTCGTCAACTGTTCAAAAAAACCATAAAATTACCGTCATTTCAAAAAAAAAAAAACGCACTTTTGAATCAAGTTTCTGCTATCTGTAACAAAACTGATGTTTTAGTCACTCGATCCAAAACAAGTCGTTGAAAGAGATGAAACGGAGCAATAACTCATGATATTCATTACTCGAAAATATACAAATTTATTATTATTATGAAAAAATATACATAACCACGTAAAACGTACAATTTGGTTTTACATTTACTTAAGACAATGATGGAATTCCATCTTACGACGAAAACATCAACAAAACTTTCGTCAATCCTTCATGGGAGAAGATCAAGTTGGACGCATCATTTGCAAATTTGGTGCACCCAATCCGGGATAGGCACCGTGAGCCATACCTGGTACCATGGGCATAGGAGCAGGCGGAATTCCTCTTCCGGCGGGATGTCCTGCTCCGGGACCGGGCATAGATCCTGGCAAAGGTAATCTTGGTAAATTTTCATCCGGCGGCGGTGGTCCCTCTGTCGTAATTGTTACTACGCTGTCTCCTCTTAATAGAACAAAACCGAGGACTCGCTTTTCTTCTCTTGGTGGAGCATCGCCTTTATTTCTATACTTTCTGTATTCATCGCATTCACTTAAAATAATATTCATGTGTTTATCGAAAGCTTTGAAAGTACCTATGAATGTACGTCCATCTAACAATATAACGCGGACACGATAGTTTATTATTTGAATCAACTTATTATTTTTTGTTACCGGCATTTTGCTGCGGAATACACTACACAATAAATACCGAATTAATTTAACCTAATTACACTTCTTTTATTTTTAAATACTTATTTTTCTTCAACATGAGATACGAAAAACACTTTTCATCGGCATTTTCACTGCATTGTGTTGTGTGAGTGTGTGTGTGAACGGTAAACAATTCTGTAATTGGCCGAAATGGCAATCACAATTTCACCAATCAGGTGAAGAGAATTGGCTTTTGTACTGTGTATTTGTTACGCCCGGCATTAATTAAGTTGATAGGTAATGATACCTACTCGACACCTTTCAGTTTTTTATTTTTTTAAATTTTTAATTAAAAATTAAAATTAAATTATGTAATTAAAAATTTAAAATAAAATTTGTACGAATAATAGATACCTAATAAAAACTTTAGGATGATTTTAAGATTTCAAATTAATAATTATAATAAAATTGTAAATCATTTATTTCTCGAATAATTGGCATGCTTCCATCTACGTATCAAATTTAAATTATTGACAATCCATAAATTTGAATTGGGGGGATGGTGAAATAGTCTGGAAATAGTCTACATATAGTCAACCAAAAAATATAACCACTGATTTTTGAATTGAGATTTGAACTTTGAAGGAGTGATTGAATTGTTACTTTTGTAATTATAAATGTTGAGATACTTGTAATATACATACATATCACGTATACCTAAGTACATTTCAAATGTATGTTGTTGGTCAAACCATGGAAAAAACTATCACCGTTGTCATCCAATTTTATATGAAAATAAAATTTCAAATCATTAAGAAAAACTTGGCCAACACATAAAACGCATTCTTAATTATTTCATTTCAAAATACTTTACCCGTTGACATATGAATTATGAACATTTTTCACTTACACATAACGTAGGTAGGTATGTATCACCACTCAATGTATCATGTCAACCAACAGGTATAACGAATTTTACCCAGTGTTGGAAAAACCGAAATATTTCAGTTTCGGTTTTCAGTTTTCGGTTTTCGGTTTTTA
>FIZU01039013.1:0-14499 GCA_900064475.1 Pseudococcus longispinus | reverse complement strand
TGTTCGATTCTTCAAAACGTTGCTGAGGTTATTGAAAGCTTGTTTTGCCATACCGATTCTGCTCTTGATTTCTTTCAGGTCTCTTCCATCCTCGTTTATAAGAGCGATACATCGAAGATACTTATTGAGCAAAAATATTACGATGCCTAGGAATTTTTGAAAAATAAGTTGTTAGATGTGAAATAAAAGAATTAAAATTTTGCAATTTCAAAAATATCGATGAATTTCAAAAATTTTCAATAACTATTCTCAAAATGAATTTTTGAAAAAATGAATCAAAAACATTTTCAAAATTTTGGAAATATTTTTAAAGACCAACAATTTACATGCAACCATCAACTCTGAAATCCAACCACTCAAATTTTTAGCCTCCTCGAATCCATGAAATTGGAGTTATGAGTCCTTAAAGGGGGGCCATAAAACAATTCTACTTTGAGGACTCGTAAATTCACTTTCAAAAGTCACTCCATCTTCACTAATAGCTAAAAAATGAAAATTTGAGAAAAATTGAATGAAAACTTTTTAATGGGAAATTTAACCCCTAACAATTTTTACCCTCAGACGTTTTTATTTTAGACCTTCGATTTCGACGAAAAATACGAAAATCCAGACTCAAAGTAACTGATTTAACGAGAGGATTGGAAAATAATCAACTGATAGTAAAAAAACATGAACTAAAATATAATAAATTGGTTTATAGGGCTTGACTTTGACTCGACAGCTTGATAAGGAGCTTTATAGTTAACCAGGCGTACTTATGGAATCACCCTGTATATATGCGTAGGAGGTATTATAAATATCTTACATATACTTAGCTATTCGTTTCTCTGTGACACAGTAAAATACACGGTTCAAAGACCCGGCGATAGACTATGAAATTAGATGCTGCGAGGGATAGAAAAAAAAAGTCATGTCGATATGTTGCCTATCTCACAAGCCAAATAAGTCGAAGTAACGAGCAAGTACACAGTGGCAATTTACTTTTCCGGTTGGATGAGTTGAAAAATAGAATTTAAATGCGACCAACTCGCAGTATACTCGTACAAGATACAAGAAGAAAAAAAATAAAATAACCGTGGTGCGTATCCGTGAACCGAAACTTCCCCCGATCCAACGTCTCCACCCAGTTAGGGGGAGGAATTTTAGCGAATAGTATTAATGAAATTGTGTTTACGCGCCGATATTTCATATTTAGAACGGCGATATTTAACTGGAAGAAAAATGTCGGCCATTTATCCTTTTATAAAAGATTGATTTACGAAACTTGGCCAAGTGAAAAATTAACGACCAATTCTTCGGTAAGCGTATCGACGACCGACGCCGCGCCGCGTTCTGTCGAGTTTTTAGTTTTGCTAAAAGGATAATATAATTAATGAAATTTTTTTAATTCGTTATCCCCTTAACAGACTTGGATTATTTTTTAGGCTCTCGAGAGATGGATCTCGTTTTATGCTTTTTTTGACGCAGGGTGTTTAGTGAGTGCGTTGTCGACTTGCGAGAATTTAACATCACTGGGGATCATTTACTTTGAAAGACGTCAGATGAACGTGTTGCGTTTCTTTGAAATTCAAGGGTCAATGCCTTTTCGAAAAAATTGAATTAGAACATTATTCTGAACAATTTTCATCGGATGATTTTTTCCCTAACTTCAAATTCGAAGGGGCTAATCAAATGAGAGAATTTTCGAAAATTCCGACAGGGTCTGGATGGGTTTGTCAGCACGTGAAATTAGCCACTGCTCCGACTTTTTTTTCCAAAGCGTTCATCTGCATATGGTGAAATTTTGAGAAAGTTTTAACCTTTTCATTCACCTTTTGACGGTGACAAAAAATCAAATTTTAGTAGAAAAATAAATAAACATAGTTGGATCCAACCCCTCCACATCATTTACTCCCATTTATTCTTTTTTTAATGGTATTTTATGAGTGAAAAATTATTTCAAAGTCAAGATTCACAAGTTGACCTGAATGTACGCATATTACCTAGGATAGATCGTAAAAAATCAAATTACAAGAATGTAATGTCTCATAGGAATAAATTTCAAATAACCAATATTATAGAGGAGAAAATTTTCAAACTAAAACAGTCATTACATTTCTTTTTATTTTCATTTTGAGATTTATTTTTAGAAACAGAGACTAAATTTTCAACTTACACGAAACAAAGATAAACAAAAATGTTACCACGGCTCTAGAGTGCAGCTTTTCTACTCTGCAATATTATCTATTCATTGAGGATTTTTTCATCAGTAGCATTTTTTTCAGGTAATTTAGCTTTTTCTTGACAGAAGAAGATGAAGTAACGATTTTTCTGCACAATTTTTCATGAATTTTAGTTCGCTCTCGATTCAAAGAAATTGACAAAACCAGGTACCAAGACCAACATAAAAATTCCACCTTGAAATACATTTTTTTTTTTTTGTAATTTTTCTACAGTAATTCTGTTTTGTTTTTAAAGTGTTTTTCAGATTTGCAATTTTATATCTAGTAACGAAAAAAAATGAGGAGATGGATACTTAAAAAAAAAATTTGTACGTAAATATTTTAGTGCAAGATTTAGGTAACTTTGTGCCAAATAATGTAAAATTTCTTTGATTTTTACTGAGATTAAAAATTTTCAAGGATAAATGGAACAAAGCAACCATAAGTTTGGAAGGAAAGGAGTAGGAGGAGAAGTGTTGAAGGTCGAAGTTTTCTCGAAAATTTTCTCATTTACGTACAATTATCAAGAAACATCACCTGAGCTTTTTAGAATCCAAATCCGATCGATTTCACATACGTACCAACCCGGCCAGGTTCTATCAATGTTTACCCATTTCAACTGTTACTTAGCCCCTTCAATTGTTACGTTCGACATAAAATTTTAAAAATTACTTTTTTTGATTTTCAAAATAAATTAGAGTAGAAGGTAAGAGTATAGACAACATTTTCGTTTTGTTGCATAGCTCAGCATCGAATGACCCAAACTTAGATTTCTAGGTCTCAAAATATTTATGAAATGGTTTGGTTTTATTCATAAAGATTTTTTTTTATTTGTTGTTGCCATTTTTGGTATTTCAAATCATACAAAAAGTAGCGATTATGGAAATGTGGTAGTAAAATGGTCCACCAAAAAATTCAAAATCTCGGCTAATTACATTAAAATTAAATAAATTCTAGGGTGGTTCATATCAATACCCCAAGTTTGGAGCATGGGATAAAAATTTGCATATTCAATATTCACAGAAACCAATTTCATTACTTTATACCTAACTAAATGATAATTGATAACGAAAGGAGGTCACTTGAAACCCTGTTTTTATCACAAATGACGCACTATGTAGTTACCAGTATCTTCCACTTTGTAGCACCACTCTATAATGAAGAATTAAGAGGGAGATTTGTTCCATTTTGGTAACACTAGTTATCTTTTTTGGGAAAGTTGTGGAGGGGTGTCAAAAGATCATAGAAAAAATTTTGGGTCTGTGGATGGGGTTCAAAATTTCAAAATTTTCAAAAAAATCAAAATCAAAAAAAGAATTTGTTTTTTTTTAATGATAATTAGTAAATCTTGAATTTTATGAAATTGCATATTAGTCCATTGTGAAAAAAAAGTTAAGATTTCAAAAAATCTATACGATTCATAAAGTTTCCTGGCGAATGAGCCCAATTTCGTTTTGCAAATTTTGCATTTTTCGACCTAAAATGCATATTTTGCATATTTTAGGAGTAAAAAGAGCATATTTCAGCATTTTCGATATGTTTTCGTTTTTTTTTTTGGCATATCTTGAGGTTTTGCCAAAATCAGGCCGAAATACTCGTAATTGATTTCTGGCCACTTTTTTGGTGCTAAAATTGAAAAACTGTAAAAATACCACCAAAAAGTGTTAAATTTGAATAAAAACTTTTTTTATTACTGCTGCTCGATTTTTCATTTCATTTCAATTTTTTTATTGCTTCGGTTTTTTAGTGCAAAAAATCCTTTCCAAAGATACCCATATTGATTTTTCCATATTTTTGCATATTTGGGCTCAAAATATGCATATGTTAGCATATTTTAAGATTTTTTGCGTAAAATTCAACGCTCTACTAATTATCATTTAAAAAAATTTTAATTCTTTTTAGATTTTGATTCTTCGAAAATTTGAAAATTTTGAACCCCATACGCAGAGTGAAAAGTTCAAGCCTGAAACCCAAAATTTTTTCCACCTTCTTTTGACACCGCCCACAACTTTTTATTGAATCCCCTCCCCAAGTTTCCAAAAAAAAAAGTCAAAACAACCCACCCTAGTATCTACATATCTATTTCCAACCCCATGTTCAAAAATATGATTCAATGCATTTTTTTCTTAAAAGAGCACCCTCCTACCCCTTCGAATCTGTCTCTACAACATGTTTTAATTCGTATCAAAATGTTATAAGAACTTTCCCTTTCAATAAGGCTTTTTTAAAACCATCGTGGTTGCGTTTTTTCAAAGAAACCGCAGTCGAAAACAAACGATCTCGAGTAGTATTCGGTTAGTTTATGGAAATGACATGACTGAAATTAATGGTTTCAAATGAATAGGGAAACGTTGTACTTTACGTATGTATGGTTCGCTTTGTTATGAATTTTTATAGCGTCGTCGTCGCTGAAAAAAAACAACATTTCGCTCTTACCAGGGCAATGCAACGAACAAGTATATTGTAGTTTATCTTTACGAAGTTACTCCGGTATTATTTCGAACTCTAGATACTTAACCTTACTTTTTCGCGTTTTAATTACGTGTATCAGCGAATTTGCTGCTGTCGGTATTCCAATAATGAATTATTTAAAAATACGTAAGTACGAGTAGAAATAGTTTAACTCGAGGCAGCGCAAAGAGCTACAAAGCTCTCAAAAGAAACAGAATTAAAAAAAATACCTGCAACTGTAAACATACCCTAAGGTTGATCTTCAGTGTATCAAAAGTACTCGCCACGCTTGGGGTTGTAAATACGCTCCATATTCAGCTGAGAAATTAAATTAAACGAATCGGGAAGAGAAACGTATACAACTCGGTTAGCTCGCTATGGTTCGACGTATTAAAAAAAAGTCGAAACTGATAAACAGCTAAGAAGCTCATCGATAGAGCTTGGTGGAAAACTACGAACGAGTATTTTGGCGCGTATGCGAGAAAATTTAATGAAATTCAAAAGTAAATACTAGGAAAACACCGCTTCGGCGTCGACCAACACCGCACGTAAGAAGATTAACGACCAGAATCGTAATCGTCGAGACTGGTATCCTATAGTCGTTCATTCGCGTGTTTATTTTTTTATAACTCTTCAAACTTTTTTGAAGAATTCGTCGAAACCTTTATAATTACGAGCTGTTTTGCTCGAGCCCCTTTTCTGCCTCTCATCGTAGGTACGTATGCTCTCGAACGTTTTTTTTTACCCATAAACCAACCGCAAAAAGCAACAGCTGAACGCGTCGATATTGCGGGTTACTAAAACAGAGAGCTCGTGTACCGCAGATGCGAGGGTTTTTTTCAAAATATTCCACGACTCGAAAGCCAGCAGGTAATTGAGCGGAAGTATTTTCCCATTAAATATGCGCATTTTTCAAACAAAATATTATCCCATAATAGCGATGAATTATTCGCAGATAAATAATCAAAAATAGTGCTCTTCTACCAATATAACGCACTGCGAGCTCGACTTTATTTAATATACTACACGATATTGCTGCAGTTTTTAACGAATACAAATTATCGTCGCATATGCATCCGCATCTCGTAATTCGGTGCCAGATTTTTATGTTGAATGCTCGCGCCGTTCAACCATCTCGCCGTATTTGTTTCTGTACCCGTCTATTACGACATAAAACGTAATAATAACGTCGTGTTTTGTTGATCTATGATCGAAAAATACGCTTCGAATGGCATCCATTATACGTTCGTGGAATATAATGCATAGACTCGTACGAAGAAATACATATAGTGTACGTATGTATACGTTGAATATCCTTTTAACCGAAATAATGTATTGTTTATTTGGTGATTTTCTCCATCTTCTTATTCTTCATCGTCGTCGTCGTCGTAAAAATGAAATAGATATATTAAAGTGGCACATCAATTATCAGATCATGTAAACTGTGCTAAGTTGATTCAATATTTGAAAAGTTTGCGATTTTGCTAAAAATCGTGTTTGGTTTTTCTCTATGATCGAAATTCAAGTAAAACTCTCTCCTTTTTTTCGATATCGAAAAGTAATCCAACAGGTAGAAAACATTAGCCATTAAATCCCTGTATGTGTAAGTATTTGGCGAAAAGAGCATTACTTACCTACATCTGCATCGTTGAAAGTTCAGAAGAAACATCTTTTTATGATTTTTAAACATCGACTAAAATAATCTAATTTTATGATATTTTAGGACAGTTCCATTAAAGTGAATCGAATTACACAGCCAAAGAGTTTTTCTGAATTTTTCAGCTGAATTCAGTAGAACAACTAGGAAATTTTCCTGTAAATATTGGATGAGCTTAATTATCAAAATTTTCAAACATTTTCCAGTATTTTTTTGAAAAAAGTTTATTAAAATTGGGTTGATATTATGTAAAAGATCAAAGTGCCAGATGGTGCCAATTTATTTTGTTTGGTACCTACCGGTGCCATTTGAGTTTACACTCAGTAGCTCACCCATCCAAATTTTAATTTCTTCTGAATCTTGAAAAAGGATCAATAGACCAACAGACCTTCAAAGTGGAGTCATTTTCAAAAAAAAAGTACTTATAGATATTATCACCACCAAACCCTTACGTAAGAACTCAAAAAACCAAGCTAAACGTGAAGTATTTGAAATTCTGCGCGACCTATTTGATTGATTTTTAAATCAGAGACACGTTTTGGCCTTTAAACCATTCTTTGTGAGTTTAAAAATAATCTACCTACATTTTAAAGTATCATAATGTTAATGTACTTTTGATCGCCAATTGTTTTATATAAAATTTTTAATGTGGTTTGTTGGAATGTCAGATATGTGTACTGTAAAATTCCCACAGAAAACTTCAGCTTTCAAATTTTTTTCAAATTTCTTTCAAACTGGTCACAGAGATATGACTTTTGGGGAGCCGTTTATTATGATACAACAATTTGAAAGTTTCGCTAAAGACGAACCAGTAAAATTAGAATTTTTCAAAAATTTTCTGACCCTCGGGGAAGCGAATTAAAATGAATTAAAAAATGCTACACCAAAAAAACACGTAAGTAGGTATAAAATAATTTAAAAAAATCAATTAACCTTCGGGAAAAAATTAATAAATGGATCCAAGGAAATTTTTAAAATCCACGAATCCATTTCTGGGGTTATTTTGACTCCAGCTCCAAAAGGTAACCTACTTGGTTTGGGGTTGGCAGGGGGAATGAAATTCAGAATTTTCCAACGATATGGAATGAGGCATCAAAATATAGATAGGATTGTACAACTCTTTTCAAAAAAGATCTAACTTTGCTGGTAAGTAACTCAACTCTTTACAAATTTGAGAACACCCTTCACTCTTTTCTTCTCTTTTTGTAAAGTAAGTGCATTGGCGAGTTAAAAATTTCAAAAAACTCAGTTCCCAACTCGGCTTACATATCTTTGTACATCGAAAATCAATTTTGTAACCAACTTTATCTTCAAAAATCATCAAAATCACTTCATTTTTCAATAAGAAGAAACATTTTTACGATAGCAGGCGTCTAAATTCTCAACTATTCATTAGTGTATTTCTTAAAAATTGGCTCTATTTAAAGGTATGAAGCTTGAGCAAAACAAAGGCGAATATTTTTTCAAAAAAAAAAAAAAAACATTCAAAAACTGAAGTTTATTTTTTTCGAGCATTTCAGAATAATGTACCTAAGACCTATCAATTTTTACATTTTCGAAAATTTCTAAAAAATTGAAAAATTTGGTAATTTGGGTGTAAAAGTACTAAAATCACTGCATTTTTAAAAAATCACTAAAAAACCCTTTAGGTGAATATGTTGTCCATCTCGAATATTCAAAGAAAAAATTCCTTTTCGACAAAAATCAAATCAAAACCAATTTTTAATCATGGGAATGGATAACACCTACTTCAAAAATTGAACATATTTTTATATTATGCTCTTTTGTCTAACTTCAAAATTGAAGGGGCTATAAAATAATTTGAAATAAAAAGTTCTAAAAAAAAATTCAATTGTGGGAATGAATAATATTTTTAAAAATGGAAATTTTTTGTTATGTTTATTTTTTAGCTAAACTCAAAATTTAAGAGGCTGTAACACTTTGATCAAGTTAAAAAATTCAGAAATTCTTACAAATTTTTCCACTTTCAATGTTACTCATTTCAAACTGGATATGCATAATGAATGCAGGTTGTTTTGACTTCAGGAATCCAGTTCTAACCGAGTCTCAACCCATGGAACTCACTTTGTTCCTTGTTTTTTTTTGTGTGTGTAAATTGACATTAAAAAATGTATTTGATCAATTTTTAAAATTCATAATAATAATTTTCGTCATAGCATCTTCAATACTACAACCACCAACTTGAAAAAAAAATTGAAACTTTGGCAGTTGAGAACTCGTGTTGAAAAAAAAAACTGAAAACAGTGGTAATTTATTTCGAAAAATTTTTTTCAAAGAAGTAACGACATTTCATGTGAAGGTTCATCAAGCAAAAAATTATCAAAATGAAATTCGTTATGTTCCCAGTGGTATTACTAGGACGTATTCTGAGAGTGAAAAACTTGATGGAAATAATTTTTTTTTTATTTAATGGTCGTTTACTCCTTCAATTTGAAAAACCGACGCATCGAAAATTTTAATCCGATTTACATTCAAACTTAATTCTTCACGCTGATTAGTCGATTACGATAAATTATACCAAGGTTACGATAAAATAATACTTAATAAAATAATAAAAAACCGAACGATAATCTCTCGCTATAAATTATCGCTTATTCGTGCGATTCGTAAATCCATCATTTCGAGCCTACAACTCTACGTACCTTTACCAACATTGAAAATATAAGGCTGAGAAGCTTTTAAAAGGAAAAAGTAACTCTTTGAAAGTTTCAAATTTGAACTTAAAATGCGAATAAACCATGGCGGGAAAACTAAAAGTTGCTTCTAAAACGTAAAAATTAACCCTTTTTGTTTTACCCAAAGATATTCGGGGGGAACGAGCGGGTTACGTTATTCGCATCATAACTTCGGAAGCTGCTTCCGGCTGCAAATGAGCCATGAGCCCGCTTAAGTAATCCAATTATACGAGAATCGGAAAAAGCAAGTCGATATAGATTCGGCTTTTGGAAAATTTCAAACCGATAAATTGGCACGGAGCGGTGCGCATGAAAATGGTCTGATTAATCCGCCACATAAAAATGTCACTGTACGCGTAATCGATGGTTACACGCTGTTGCTGCTGAACGTTACATTGTTTGGTGTTTTTTTTTTTACTCTTTCGACTCGTCGTCGTGTATTTTCGGCGGGCCCAACAACAACCGACGATTCGACGGTCATCAATATTTATTAACGGAATGAAGAAAAATTCTCAACGTAGCTAAGTTATAGTATACGTAAGATGAAGCCATATTGTTAAGCTGGCCCGATGATGTCGTAGTATAACTTATTTTTAACGATTTTTTGTGCGACGATGCGCAACCGGAAGATGAGAAAAACCGCCCTACGTATTCAAAAGTACACAGAGCTGAGTATCGAGAGACGATGACCCGATAATATGAAAAGACACGAACGCGATGCCGATTTGAGCAGGGAAAAAAATATTATAGTCGAGTTTTTTCAAAGTCTAGTCGTCGATATGTGGATAATTAAATTTACCAAGTCAGCAAATCGGATCACATCGAGTATACAGAGTGCAAAACCAGACCCAGACGTGTGCAGATAAACGACAGAGTACCTATATTATAATATTTCGAAATGAAAAAAACAAACCAGCAGCGTTTCGACGAATCAACGGTTAAAAATACAAATGCTAGCGTTATTTTTGCAGAATAATTTAAAGTAACATATTGAAAAAGCACCAAGTTGAAAAAATATTTTCCATTTTCACATATTTTATACTTGGTAAGTACGTACATACGATAATGCGAAATTTTCACGTTCGCGGATAACTTAATCCGGAGTTCGATATATGCTGTCATCAAATTGAATCGAAGCATACAGGGAACATTTTGCGGTATTTTGTTTGCAAAGAATTAAGAGAAAAATGAAAATAAATAACGATAATACGAAAAGTAACTATACGAAAGTTTTATTGCCAAACGAAATAGAAAATTCACCTATCAATTTGGAAAGGTAAAAAACGTGTAAAATATTAGATGTCGTATTGTCGACATGTTGCCTGTCTTGTACATTTAAGGGGAATAAATTGCGTTTCTGAAAAATTCCAATCACAACAATTGATTATAGGAATGAATTGTATTTCAAAAACTCAACACATTTCCTTCGTGTGGTTTTTTGCCTAACTTTGAGATTGAAGGTGCTAGGAACGAATTTTGAAACAAAACAATTCTAGGAATAAATTAATTGATGAAATGGTTTTCCAAAACATACAAGTTGAGTCCATTTTTTTAAAAATCGTAATCTAGTAGGAGAGGCATATCATCATATCACATCAAAATAAAAATATTTCCTACCATTTCCATTTTAGACGCCCTTCAAATCTTCATTTTTCATTTTTTGCCTCAAAATGAATCAACTTCGCGATGTATCGCTGTTGGCTGTAGATATGAAAAAAAGTTTGAAACAAAAGTTGTAGAACATAAAAAACAATCTGTTTTTGTCCTATAATTTTTTTTCTACCTTGATATAGAAAGAAGATAGTACTATGGCGCAAAAAAAATAAATACAGTTTTGACTTTTCCTAGCTGGACCTCCTTTCTACTACGAGGTAGAAAAAAATTACAGCATGTAATTATTAGCTTTCAATTCTAGCTGTAACTTTTATTAAAAACTTTTTTTTATATCATTATTTTTCCAGAAACCGGTTGTCAACTTGGAAAAAATGAGAGCTACACACTGCACTACTTTTAGTAACCCTAAAAAAAAATGTCCAACCAAAGTTTCGGAGGATTAAAAGCCAATCATTTACCCAAAGTAATTTTTTTCTACCTTACAGGAGGGAAAAGGCATATTTTAAATAAGTGAAAAATTGATTTACTTCGTCTCTTTTTCATTGTACAAGTATCTAAATACATTCCATTACAAAACAGAAAAAAAGTTATGGAATAAAAATTTTTTATTTTTCAATCCTGCGCAACTTTTGTTTCAAACTTTTTTTCATATTTTCACTTTTTTCGTGATTATTGATACCAGTATCCAAATTACTACACCGGTTTCAAAATTCTCATCTCGTTTGAGTCTTCTCAATTCGTAATGCCCTAATTTTTTTTCACCTCGCAGGAGAGTAAATGCATAGTTTAGAAAAGTGAGAATAATACCTGTTCGTCTCTTATCATACTTATCTACTTTTCATTGCAAACCAGAAAAAAAATTATAGAACAAAAAATGATTGTTTTTTGATTCTCTACAACTTTTGTCAGAAACTTTTCTTCATATCTCCACTTTTTTTAATAATTATTGACAATCGGTTTAAAATTACTGAACCAGTTTCAAAATTCTTATCTCGAGTGAGCCCATTCAATTCGTTATGCTCATAGAATGGAAAAATAAAATCAATTTTTTCGATGAAACCGGTTTCTTGAATTCTTGAACCCATTAGGAATTCGTCTAAAATTTTTGAGACCATTGATGAAAATTTTCACCCTAAGAAACTCGATGCTGCTTGATTCATGCAATTAATTCTATTCAGTCAAGAATTATGAGTATTTCAACCATCAATGGCGTACTCGGACAGTCATTCGCGGGCACAGAACGGAGGAGGGACGAGAAAGAATGAGATTTTATATGAAATTATAACAAATGACTATTATTGAGGTTGTTAAAATAAGTAATATAAGTATTAAGCCTGAGCGAAGCAACAGAGAAATTTTTTGCTGAAAAAGGAATTCGATAGCTAATGAAAAATTGGAAAAAAAATTTAATGAATTTTGAACAAAAAATGCCAAACTTTTGAGCCAAACTCATCTTTTTCAGCATTTTTCGATTTTCAGCAACACTTTGGTAAATGGAGGACTTTTTCAGCACTTTTAGCACTTGTTAGACACCTAGTGGTGGGATCAGTGGTGCAGCCATGAGCCAGGAGAAAAGGGCAAGGAGCCATGCACCCATGACGACTGAAATGTTGGAAAATATAATGAAATTTCACGTTTTGAATGCCTTCTTTGACAAAAATTTTCGCCCTCTCTTCGCTCGAGCTCAATAAACATCTTTTATTTCACAAAATTACTATTTTTTTCATAACACCATTTCTTTTCCTTGGATAGCTGTCATGGGCTACGATTTCAATAACCCTTTTTTTCTCATCTTGAATCATGGCCCCCTTGAAGAAATTCTGCCTGCGCCAGTGGGTGGAATTAGTACCACTTAAAGCAGTAAACTTGAAAAATTCAGAATTTTCACAAGTCTTTTTTTTCATATTTAAATTATTTACTTGAAATGTCACGTTTTTCATTAAATACACCCAATTTCATGCAATTTTCAAGTTATCATGATTTAAACTATTTAGTAGAAAATTAAAGAAACTGATCCATGTCGATAATTAAAATTAACGCAAGAGTTAATTCGAATGGATAAAAATACACGAGTAACCTATATCTACGAAAACAACGATTCGACGAGTACCTAAATACTAAGTACCTAAGTATGTATAATACGTAGATACTATATCAGCTTTGAGTTGCACAACTTTTACATGGTTTTTTTCCATAAACGAGTGCACCGGTATACACGGTTGGATATTCGCGTATCTCGCTAAATATTCGTTTAAAATTTCGATCATTTAATTAAACACGCTTGCAGCTGGTTGTTTGATTAAAACAAAAACACAAAACTATTCAACTCTCGCAGCTCCGAATCCGAATGTCATAAACTTTGAACATATTTTAAACTCTAACCGCGCGACTTCACGCCGCCACCACCGAACCCTAGCGCAGTTTGGAAAATACGTCTCAAAAGTGTAAAAGCAAATACGTTTACGAATACATATATACATTAGCAGGCATAAAACTTCACCTAACTCAATGCCAAATAAAAACTTTGATCACTTGGTAAACGCAGCGCTTACAGACGTTATTTCTATTGAAATTTTTTCCCTTATCTAAGTCTAATTACAGCGCCGTCGTCTTAAGTGATTTTAAAACGTTCGCTAAATAATACCGCTTAGTACATTTCCACTTATAGAAAAATATAAACTTTTACGCCAACTTGGCTCGCTAAGTACTGCCTCTGTATAACGTGTAAACTTTTCCCTGTCTTTGGTTGCGTGATGTAAGTTGAAAAGCTCGTTTTATGTGAATTCTATCAACTGTACGGTGTAATGTGTGCTGTGTAGGAGGTCTCGGTACCTACCCGTTTACACGTGGATTCGCTAATACTGACGTCATTATGATCATTAATTTAGATCCACGTTTGTTTACCAACAATCACGTATGTGTATGGTGCTTTGTTCGCACTTTTCTGTTTTTCTTTTCAGAGTTACGAGTGAGTTAGAACATAGGGTTATACATTAAAATTCGATACAAAATTTTCCTCGTTGAAGTTTCGAAATTTTCTCATCGAAATTCACACGGGTTTCAACAGACGTGGGAATTCTATTTTCTAAAATTAGATTCAAATTGTGCAAATAGAATCGAATTGGAAATTTCATTTCGACGAATTTTCAAATTTTTTTCAACAGATATTCAGAAAGAAAATTTTCTGTTTTTTTTCAAATAAAATTCAAATTTTTTAATGTTTTTAATTCAAAAATCCAAATAAAATCAAAAGAAATTTTCTTCAAGAAAATTCAAATCATGTCTCATGAAATGTCTAAAAGTCAAATTTTGAAACAATCTAAATTTTTCCAAGTTCAAAAGTCAACAGAACCTTTATAAAATTTTTCAAAATCGAAAAAGTCGGAATTTCTGAAATTTTCCTTGTTCAAATAATCGTTTGAAATCTAAAAAAATGGTCAAGTTCAGGAAGTATAAAATAACCTGACAAAATCAGCGTGATCTCTGAAATTTTCGAAGCCCAAAAAGTGAATGGAAATCTGATAATTTTTCCAAGTTCAAAAAAGTCTGACAAAATGTCTAAAAGTCAGCAAGTTCAAAAAAGATCTCACAAAATGTCTAAAAGTTGACGTTAGGTAAAACGCTGTTTGACAAAATTCTGATTTGAACTTTTTGTGATTCAAGTCCATAAAGCTGAAATTTTTCAAATCCAAAAAAGTTTATCAAAATGTCCAAAAATTAGCGTGTATTAGAAGTACAATTATACGTGGTTATTAGATATACTAATACGTGGTTATTAAATATGAGAATTGTTAATATACCCAATCTCTAACCTGGATGTAAATAAAAGATTACTTCTTGTTTTGGTGTCTATCAAAGTACATTGATTTATTTTGATTTA
>FIZU01039008.1:0-22180 GCA_900064475.1 Pseudococcus longispinus | reverse complement strand
CACCTTGAGGTGGTTTTTTATAATGGATTCTTATGTACGCGATCAGGGAAAAGTGCTTCTTAAGGTGAAAATTCACGATTTTGGTTTGTCTAACATCGTATGACTTCCACCGATGAAGAGATAGGTGGGCTTCCAAATAGTGCGATGTGTTCAGCGAGGCCCGGGCTATACGGTGAAACATGTCTCGTTCAGCGGGGCTATGCCACCCAGCGCCGGTTAAAACAAAATCTTCGCGTCAGCTCGTGTTCAAAAAAGACGTCGCTGTTTTCGTGCTAATCGCTTCGACTCCAAATACATATCTAAGCTTTGGCTTTTGGAAGAGATTTTTCTCCGATTTGTTTTGCAAAATGCCTTCCGACTACCTATCGATTGCGGAGGTGCGGACTTATTTCGTCCTACCTTACCTACTCGATTACTCGTACTTGTCGTGCCACACCCCTGAAGAGGGAACTAAACCGCATTCGCTATTCGGAAATCATTTGTTTTTCACGATTCTCGTTCGACGGCGAATGATTTATGTTTTTTCAAACGCCTAAACTCAAACGTATCGGTATCAGTGGTCGAATATTTGGTAAACATGCAACACGCTTCGGTTCGGCGTGGAAGTATTTGATTTCGATTCGTTCTTATCTCGTTTTGCCTTGCCGTGCCTTGCCTTGCCTTGCCTTGCCTTGCCTTGCGGCGAAGCAGCCGCGTTGGTAAAGAAATTACGTAGGTACGCGAATGCGTTTTATCCGAACAGAAATTACAATTATAGCGCTTGTATTGTCGATAAATGGGGTCGACGGGGGAGGTCGTTAGGTCGTGTCGGGGTAAAAACTCGGTAATGTACCGTCGATACTTATTGAACTGTTACTATGTCAAAAAATAAGGTGGAAAAAGTCGTTGCCGCGGGTCGTATAACGTTATAGCCTCGCATTTTACCATTTAGGTAAAACACATAGGTACCTACCAACTTGCGTACATTACGTATATACGGTATATGTAATGTACCTACGCTACGTATAAACAGCGCTGAAATATCGCCATTTCCTAAAACGAAGCTGCGGCTAGAGAAAAGAGTCGAATTCGAAAGAATAAAGTTGCTTTGTGCGGTAATAAAAAGATGAAAAGGAGCGGAGAAAGAATTGACGCGATCGAGTTTTCACGCAATTTTCCTCATTCGATTATCAATATTATCTAGATTTTTTGAGAAAAACCAACGAGAGAAAATAAATATTAGAAAGGGGCGCAGCCGAGATAATAAAGGAATAGCAAAACAAACTTAATGGCACTCGAAGCAATGAAAAAGTCATAACAAGCAATGAAAAGTCCGACATTTATTGTTATCGCGTTTTCGGGAACTGGAAAGTGGAAACTGGCGCTGGCGCTGGCGCTGCAGCTACGGCTACGGCTGCGGCTGCCGAATAAAGAAGGAATTGGTAATTTAGTTAGATAGCGAAATCTAAATCTACCGTTGGAAATTCGGTTCGGCTGGCCCCAAAAAAAACCGATAGGTAAGAAAATTTTACGTAGAATTGTGGCGCGATTAATATCGTGTTCAGAATTTTTACGGTACGAAGTAGTTCGTATACGATACGATACGTACCTACTTATTACGTACCTTGCCTACATGCGAGTATAATATTCTTTGGGTATAACGGATGTTACGTACGAGTATTTTAGGTACCGTATAACTTTTAAGGTACCTAGCTACCTATACGGATGCCGGATGAATATAAAATTACCTACGTAGTACCTACGACGTACTCGTAGACCTACGATTTAGCGTGAAATCGAAACAAGACTGACGTACGTGGCTTTATTTCTCGATATCGGCATTGGTATTTATTGTTATCGTTACGATTAGTTTCAATTATGGACGCTTATGACGAATGGTCGCGCGTAAGAACGATTACTAATGATTAATTTGTCGAAGAAAGTCGTAAATATGGAGACATTCGGTCTGCTCGCCATATTTGTCCTCGATGTACACCTACGCGAACGAGTACTGAAACCGAATTTTTGCCTATTTGAGCCAGCAGTACGTCATTCTTCGCCACGAGAAACATTTTGAGACTGCTTCATCGGCATCGGCATCGGCATCGGCATCGGCCGCGGCCGCGGCAGTGGGAAGCGAGAAAGAGCGGAGACAGATTGAATGCCGTCCGTGTGGCTGTGTCCAGAATACGAAATCGAGTACTTGAATTTGGTTCGTACTTCGTACGTATCTGAAATAGCGGTGGTATTTCAACTCGGACGAATTGTACGAGTTGATAGGTAGTGACCGGTCACTGGTCAGTGGTCACTACATCGCTTGTCACAAATTCGTTCGTACGCTAAATAAACGTTACAAACTGCGATGAAAATTCGGTTAATTTCGAATTCGTACTTTGCCAGTAATACGTACTACGTCTACGTACCTCTACCTATCTAGTATCTACTCGTTTATATGAAGTCGTTGGTCGCGTCGCGTCGTCCGTTTGGCATGTTAATTAGTAATTATAAATTTTCACCACACAGCGCGGCGTAACGCACCTAACGCCAACATACTCGGCGTATGCTCGTATCTATTCTATTTCTATACTTCGAATAATGTACAAAAGGGCTGCGGTCGTGAATTGTATTTCGACGACTAAACTAAAGTAAAGTAGGTAGTAAAATTGCTTCTATTCGTTCTCGTCGAATTAGCCAAGTTCAATTACCGACTCGGAGTTTTCTACTCGGATACCTACTTTGTTATTGTCGCTGCGGATGCGGATAGTATTCGACGACAGGGTGTACGTTTACTTTCAGGTACAACTATAGAAAGCAATCGACTCGCTCTAAACATTTGCGTAGGTCGCGAGGAAAACGAACAAAAAATACGACAATTTTGCTTATAGTTGTCCATATTTTCACGTACAGGTAGATAGACGCTGACGGCTGGCTTACTCGTTGTAATCTCTTCTCGTGAAAAATGCAGCATAATGGTGCCTAACCCTGCGGTGCGGCGGTGCTTTTATAAAGTCAACGCGCTTTTTTAAAATTCCAGTTCTCTCTCGCGTGTGCGTGAGTCGTCGAATGTGCCTGTGTTTTCGTGCGGTTTGAAATCTCCCGGGTAATGCGGTGAAATTTTCCCCTAAATTACTTACGGATATGTTTTTATTTACCTAATACCTGTACAGTGTACACGCTGTACTCGAATGGTATACAGTACACTATACAGTTTAGATAGGTATACTCGTACTCTTTAGCGGCGTACGTACGAGTACTTTTGATACGGTACGCATGGCGCGGCCAGGTCTGGCTCTAGATCTAGGCCTGCCTGCCTGCCTGGGCCTGGGCTCGGGCTCGGGCTCGGGCTCGGGCTCGGGCTTGGGCCTACAGGCGACGCGACGGTTTGTTTACTTCTTGACGAGGATTTGCCTTTGTATATTTTATCGTAGCGTTGGATTTATTCGTTTACGTACGTAGTTTTCTTTGATGTATCCAACATTTATCACCATAAACGGCTAAGCTAAACAGTCGAATGTTTGAATAACTTTATAACTACTACGTAGTACGTACGAGTGTGCGTGTACGTGTAGCCCGAGTTGAATAAGACGAATGCGTATTTAAGCATCAACACCGGCGCGGCGCGGCGCGGCGTGCCATGCCAGCGTGTACAAAATGCTGTACTCGTAGGCATCGGATATGTGCCAGGCTACGTTCCTTCGCTCGTGTAGGTAAGGTACGTAAACGTACATCATACGACACGTAGCTATACTTACTATATGAAATACGCGTTCTAGCTTCGAAGCTCGTGAAAATCTTAACTTATTACAGCTATACGAGTAGTTAGGTCCCTACGTTTGTTGTAAACGTAAAGCTATATACTCGTAATTCGTAAAGTTGTGTGATATGGCGATGTTGCCTTTGAACGTGACAGATTTCAATTTAGAAACTGTACCACGTTGATCGAATGTTTGAAAAATATCGACGAGTTGTTTTGATTTTCCTTTCCTTCTCTTTCTCTATTCGAGTCGTCAATTCGTTGACGCGACCAAGTTGCTCAGAAATTTACCGAACGGTTTCCACTAGCTTGGTTCGTTTGTTGCGTGCACGTACTTACACACGAGTACGTAATATCTACACGCGTATTCGAAGGCAGAAAGAGGCACGCGTCAGCTCCATGTCGTCAGCGGCATCTTGGTGTGGGAGGAGGACGGTCCTCGAATAATAATTTGCGTACATTAGCGCGCTAAATTTCAGAATTTGAAGACAAATTAAGTCAAAATGCTACTGGCAACATGCTCTCCTCCATCGGGTAGGGGAGGAGGGCGGCGCAAAAAGTACGAACTAACAAAAATGGCGTAAAATCTGACCAGAAAAGCGCGAAATTTTGACAGCCAAGAAATACCTATTAAATTTTGAAGTTTTTTTTCTATAATATTCCTTACCTACGTTAAAATTGAATTTGAAAAAATGTTGAAATTTCAGCTGCGATCAACTCTTTTTGCAAAAATTTGCGTCCTCGTTTCGCTCGGATTCGATATGTTTTAAACGAAATGACGGATTTTTTCAAAATTTTGCATAAAATCAGATTTTCTCTTGCCAAATCTGCCGTACTTGGAATCAGCCGACTCGCTGGTATTGGGGAAGGGGATGCGATATTTTTTCATTAGGGGGAGGGGATGGGGGTGCACCTAAACGAGGCGACGTTTTCAACGCAAATCGAGAAAAATCATTCGCAACTAGTTTCGTTTCATTCGGGTGAAATTACTGACGAAGGGAAGCGTGTCACCATCAGCTTTTCGAATCCATTTGGTTTTTTGGCGATAATTCTGGTAGGACTTGCGCAACAATTTTGAAATTTATCATTAAAATTTGCATAAATTATACGCGGATTTTCTACACAGGCATGCTGAAAAAGGTGCGGCAGAGTGCTGACGACGCGACATAGAGCTGCAGGTGACTGAAACTTACAGGATATACGAAGCGACGCGACGCGAGTATAATCAATTGGTTGTAAGGAAATTTTCTCTCAACTTATACGTTGTACGAGTACCCATTTGTATTGTATTTGTATGCCGTACCGCGCGGCGCGGCGCCGCGCCGTACAAGCTCGCAACCGAAGTAAGGCTAATATTGCGAAGTGGCCGCGTGTATAGTACAAGTAATTACACGTTAGTAAATAGGAGCAAATTTATTTGGTTAATGAAAAAGCGAGTTTCGAGCTTTAATCGCGCCAATAAATTAAAAACGTAGTACGAGACACGGTCAAAAGCTACCGTGTAAACGTAGTCGCCGCGCCGCGCCGGTGTTATTGCGGTTGAAAAAGATATTTATGTTGGCCGCCGCAATTGAAAACGATTCGCGAATAATTCTCGTTTAGGTTTCCACCTACGAGATACGAGATATGTTGGTATATTTAGCTTTTGTTACCGTTGCAGTTATATAGCGTCGCTGTTCGGTTAATTTTTAGACCAAAATTCGCGGTGTAGTTTTCCGCGGCGCGGCGCGGCGAGTTGATACCTACTCGAAATTAACGTATCTTATACGGCGAGAGCGAGTTGGCTTAGGAATAGGTAGGTAAATGTATTCGTATCGTTACCTTTTACCTATGGCTATATGATGGACCGCTTGCATTCTGCATCGGCATATTTTCGCGATGCTTTCGGTTCGTTGCTGGTGGTTTCGAAATGTGTGGGAGTAGGTGCGGCAATTTTGAATTTGCATCTCTCGATGCGGCATGTCGGCTCGACTGCCGAGTGCCAAGTGCGAAATTGGAACCGGGACGTATACCACAATATCGATACGATGACGAACGCCACAAGTTATAGTCTACGAGTAGGTAGAACGTGCTGACTATGACGAATTATCTAATTAGCTTTTCGAGCAGAACACATCGAATTCGTCGCTGCAAATTATCCAAGTACATACTCACGTCCGCGTCCGTACCTACTGGTATTCGTCAGCTGGTAGGTATAAGTATCTACCTTACAGGTAGATAATACTCTACTTCGCGGAATTATTGGTATACGTATATACGCTACATTGTATAGGTATTAGGTACCTACACTGGTACGAGATACGTGGATGTCGTCAACAGTGAGAACGGGTTGAGAGGAAACCGAATCGACCGCAATGCGAGTATAAAAGTTGACGCGTGAAATACGCTCTCTTTTTCTTCTGTCGAATTATAAAAGTGTCCTTTTACGTACGTAGCACGAGCGCGTTACGCGACGAGGAAAAAAAAGAGAGAAAAAAGGAGAACGAAGTCTGTTGCGACGTTACGTTGTTGAAATTGAGATAGAAATTTGATATTTCCTTTGAAGCAAATTGATTCGATCATTTTGCTCGTCGTCGAGTGAAAAAGCGCCCGAGCACGAGCACGAGCACGCAAAAGAAAAGATAAAAAGACAGATTCGTCGCTTATGACTTTTTCCGTTGGCGATCTCGCGAGTACGTATAGGTATTTCCCTGCCCGCCTCTTCGTCGGTCGGGTCGTCGTATACATTCCGATAATGTGCCTTTTGCGGATAAATTCTCTCGCTAAACACTTTCCTTTTCATCTTTCAACCCGAGTGTATATACGTAGGTATATATAGGTATGCCTTTGTGGTCGCGTACGCTTTTTTCCCTCAACCGAATAACATTTAGTAGTAAAGTTTTGAGAAAAAATCCTCTTCGAATACAATTTTCGACAAGTTCAAAGTTGAAAACGTCGTACGCGCATCATCTTCTAGAATGAGAAGTAATAGGTACCTAGACTACCTAGTACCTAATTCATTCGCTGTCTCTGATTAAGACGTCACTCGACAGGAATGATAAAGTTTACGACTTGAAAATAACCTTTATAGAAAGAATAGTTTACATACGCGAGTTGGTTGAGAAAAAGTACCCGTAGTGTTTTTATTTTATTTTCGATACGTGCGAAGCTCCGCGGTGAGCGGCGCGGCGTGGCGCGGCGTATACGCGGGCATTTTTCAGCAACCAACAATAAGAGATATGTAGCAGAAAGCGAGAACCGAGTAGGTACAGTTGATAAAAACGCTGATACGCTTACAGACTGAAGAAAAGAGTTGGTTTCGCTCCATTTTTGAATTCGGTTAATGACGTTTTTTGTTGTTCCATAAAAGATGCGTTTCTTTGTATCTACCAAGAAGGAAAATGTTTCTATAACCTATTTACGTACGACGACACTCTTTTCTCGTTTTCTTCGCCGTAGATACGCTCGTAAATAACCGTATCTTTTTGTCGAAGCTCTTATATTCGAGTATATCTACGAGTACGTATACCTATATGCTCGAACAGGGGCCTATTTTTCAATCGGGCTTTTGCTGGTCGCAGCGCCGCGCCGCCGACCATCGAAAGGCATATACGAACGTAGAAGAGTGCTGGCCTTTTTCGCTACTCGTAATCGTGGGTGCGACGCGAAGCGGACGCGGACGCGGACGTGGAGTAAAGCCTGCGAAGACGGAGGGAAAAAATATACGAAGGAAAAAGCTCGCGTTGCGAGTAGACTAGGTACATGCAACGGTCGTACGAGTATATGTAACCAATATCTTAATGGTGCGTCAAAAAACTTTCCAACAGCTGTCACGACCTATTACGACTTTATACGTTTCTTACGCGACGGCGACTCTTCATAAGTACTACTTACGTATACCCATACGTACGCAACGTACGTCTTCGTATACACTTATCAAACATCTTTTGCGGCGTAAAAGGATCGCGAGCGTTGCTAAAACATTTCGGTTAATTGACGTCGAACGTGTCGTCGTGCCGTCGCGTCATTTTTACAACCTTTGTATAAGTACTCGTACTTACGACGTACATATGTATTATGTAAATTCGATAGAATCTGAATTTCGATCTTGTTCGAACCCTTCGAACGAATCTCCATATACTCGTACTCGCGTACCCTAACCCTATTTTTACCGAGGCCGAAATAAAAATGTTTTATTTTCGCATATCGTAACTGAAATCTCATTCCAGTTGAAGGGATCAACGTCCTACGCGACGGTCACATTTATTCCTTTTCACTTTACTTTATGGAATTTGATGTAAAAACTGATCGTACCTACGTTAAAAGCGGGATTCGTGTTCGAAAAAAAAAAATGATCGAATTTCGACAATTTTCGCTCGTTTAAATTAGGTGCCTCGTAAATACCTCCGAGATAGGTAGTAGGTCGATGGGTTTGAAAATGGCGGGAAAAACGTTGGCTGCAAAAATTTCGAAAACTTGGCCTCCTAGAAAATGACTAATCGCTTTTATCGGGAAATCAATTTCAAGCTCTACAATTTTGTTTCGTTACATTCGATAAGAAAATCCATATTTATAGGATTTTTTTTCATTTTCAAAACTATCGACTTCGTATATGTGTTCGCCAATTTTTACGATAACTCGGAGTAATTTTACCACATTCTTAACTATTTTTACAATATTTGCCCCGATTTTTATAATTTTTGCCCATTTCAACGTCATTTTCAACAATTTTAATGATTTTTTTGACCAATATAATCTTATTTTGCGGGATACTAAAAATTTTGACGACTTTTATATCGTTTGAAATACTTTTATAATTTAAAATTTTCAAGTCCAAAAAGTCATCCGAAGATAACAAAATTTCGCAAATCCGATGCCAAAATGCGAAGCAAAAAATCGTTGACCCCGCCCCATACTGAAAAAGTTACACGAGCTCGCTTCACTTTCAACTCGCCAAAAGCTGAGATGAAAAGTTGTTGGCTAAATTAGCTGGTACCTCTACCTATCGGTATAGTAGATATGGAAGTAAGAAAAGATTGAAGATTGTTCGGCTACCAGCATCGCAATTCGATGCCGGTAATTTGCGTTAAAGTTAATCGACGACGTAAAGAAAAAAATCCGGCTCGAAATTACTCGCCGCCTCCGCATATTTGCTATGTAAAATAAAGCGTTAATTACGAAAAGCTCGCTCCAACATCCCAAGTCATATTTGACGCGGATGAACCGGCTGCGCGCTTTCTTATTTAAATAATTCGCCGGATAATACTTATCGTAAATTTTAAAAACTCCCGCAGAATTCGTTTGCAGAGCGAGATTTTTAAAGCGAAAGAGCCGAAGTTAATTAATTCTTTTTCGTCGAAACTTTTAAATTTTCATTTGGCACGTCGCGGTATTCGAGAAAATTTTCATTCTATCGCGTATACGAGTGTACTCGAGTAGGTATAGTCGAAAACTCTTCTTCGGTTTGGCACGAAGCGAAACTAATAACAACTAACGATATATAACGTCCAACTTCTCCCTCGATATACATAATTGCGACAGCGGTGGCACACGAGACTGTGAGAAGTAACCAAAATTTGAGAAAGCGCGCCGATGCGTTTCCATTTACATTTGGGTACCTAGCTACCTACGCGAGTTACAGAAAGTTGACTTACCTAGCCGAGTATCTCGCTCGGAGTATCTCTGTACCTAGCTACGCTGGTTGCGAAGAAAAGAAACAATTTAATTCGAGTAATGCCGCGTCCTGGCGGAATTGTATTACAAGAGCTCCGAACTAAGGTGATTAATGGGTATGGGTAGCGGGTCGGGTACCTTACCTACCCCAAAAAAAAGCAATTGTTTTAAAACAACCCGAGTAATCGCGTCGCGCGTCGTGTCATTTTGTCAAATGTATCGCGCGTTACTCGCATTCGTATTCGTTTAAATGTAGGTAGCTACGGCTACGAGTCAGTACCTACTACCTACTACCTAGTACGTAGACTGATCTACCCGTAGCACCTATATCGTATTTACGATTCTCGGCTTCTCGCTGTGTACAGCTACAGTGCTTGGTAGGAGTTGAAGTAAGATTCTACGACTCGAATAATGCTCGAGGATAAGAAAATATTTTATTTTGCGACGTTGTTTTTTTCACCGTTCTTATCGTCGGTTCCAATCTAAAATTAAAATTTGAGATCAAGTTGCAACTTATTACTGGCAGGAATCTGCCGTAGTTGGCTATTTAGAGCTATTGTAACCCTACACCGAAGACCGAGTACGATTTCAAACACGAACACGACTACCTAGTCTACGGGTGTATTTGTCCGTTTACGGTTGTTGTTTTTTTCTTTTTTTTTCGCTTTACCAAAAAGATATCAATATTCTAGTACATCTGCCTATTTCCATTACCAGTTGCATAGATACTTACACTTATAGGATACAAACGGCGAAAGAAGATACCATTTCGAAACGAAAGTGCAAAGTTTGTTCGAGTGGTCCTCCCCGAAGTCGATAAGTTAATAAACACTCATCGTACAATCTGTTGACAAAAGTTTTGAAATTCTTCGCATCTCTAAAAGAAACTTTTACAATCTCGGTCCTCGTAAATAATAAAAAAAGCAAATGACAAAATTACCTAATTCGAACGAATTTTCATCTCGGTCCTCGGTTTTCCACTCGTATTTTTGAGTTCTAGTTTTACATTCGTCGTGCTCGGCGCGTGCTTTGTTATTTAGTAATACCGTATTCGTACTCGGGTTGTAGAAAATTTTTTCATCGTTTTTTGCTAGAGTTGTGAAAATGAATTTTCTATTTCACGTTTCGTTCGAATTTTCAAACGAAATGTTTAGGACGTTTTATTCGGCTGCCCAATCGCCATTTGCCTAGCTGCCTAACTGCCATCGCAAAATAATACGAATCAGTTGTAATAGTACCTACGAAATGGAAAATTATTTATCGCGGCACGCGAAAGTTTAGTTTCGTTAGTACCTAGCTCGAAAGTTTAAAAATCTTTCGCGGCTAAAATCTTATCACGTACGATAAATATCTAAAAGAACATAAATAACGATACGTACTTTACTTATAATTTCGCAAATTTAATTCTCAAAAGTTCGGCTCGTTTTTAGAAATATGTCGAAATAAGTGTAAAATGATAAAAGTGGATACGAGTTGAAAATAACGATATTTCGGGGCAATTTGTTTATCGCATTCGAGAATGAAGTAGATATTATAGTATACCTAACCGTAGATCAGATATAGATACGTTTTAGTAAATAAATTCGGTCGTTAGCATAAAGCGTCGAATTTCCTTTTTACATTTCGCGTACTATTCTTTTTTTTTTTGTTTTTTCGTTTTTGCATTTGCATACTTACCTACAGTTCCTTATTTTTATATTAACGTCGTTGCGTTTTGAGACGGTGTGTTGCGTAATTGAAAAATTTTACTCGTGGTTTATTCACGATGTCGAAGAAGTTGCGATAAAGGAAGCCGAATACGTTTGCGAATCAATTCTCGCGGTTGTTGATAACTTTTAGAAAATTATACTCGAGTGTGACAGAATTTTCTCTACTTTTCTGTTCATGTTTGAATTTCAAACGTATCTACCTACTAATACCTTCGGGTGCTATCGGACTCGAGCTACTCTGAATTGTACCTAGATTATTTTTTTCTTCAGTTTAGCGAGAGAAACGCGATTAGGTATTAATTTCGTAAGTAATACGCGAATCTTATCGAGTGAAATTGTTATTTTTACGCGAGCGCGACCTTATTTTATTTGTAAGTTTTTTAGTTTGCGGAGATTTCAGAAATTCGAGACGATTTTATCTTCGATACGTAATCATCTATACGAGCACCGCGGTTATCTATCTCTATAATGCGAAGCGGTTTCCTCAAAAATTAATATGTTGTTTGTAGAGATTGCCAGATGTAGCCGAAAACTCAGTTCCGAGGCGAATCAAATGACTACTTGTACTTACGTGTATACCTTAGTGAAAAATATAAATTCGTAGTTTATCGAAGAATTATTCCTAAAAAAATGATTCGAGTGACCTAGCGTATTATGTACACGCGTGTACAGTCGGACGAGGAAGAAAATCTTGATAAGCGAAAAAGGAAAGAACGAACCAATCGTGGGGTGCGTTTATTTCTGAAATTTCTATTATTCTTCGATTGTGTAATTCATATTTTTCCATCGCTATTAAATATTCGAGTTCGTTAAATAATAAAAATAAAAAATCTGATCTATCTACAGACTACAACGCTATCTAACCTATCTAATAAAATAGGTAAAACGTCGATAACGAAAACGATAAATTAATCGCAGATTTGGATGTTCGTTAGTCGTTAGGTTTCTTTGAAAATTTGAATTCGTTCGTATACGTTCGGCTGGATTCGCGCGTGATTCGGCTGGTCGCAATGTTCATCAGGTAGTTGGGACGCTTAACGCTGGTTATAGTAGTAGTATTTGTGTTGGTTACGCGGAGAGTGTACGCTGCGGTAATGGCGTGATCGGTCGTGTCTATAAGTGCCGAGTTATAGTTGCGCGTATTCTATCGCTGCGATGGTTATTCTATAAACGATTTCGTATACGAATGTAATACTCGGTGATTTGTTTAGTTTCAATTCGACGGCTTCTCTTCGAATTCGTAAAATAATACGAAATATTCGTTTTAATGGTGCGATTAATTGTGCCGCGGGTTTTCATGCTACGCGCGCGCGTGTGTGCGTCTTAAATGGTGTTTGGTGATATTAGTTTAGTATCTATGTTTTATAAACATTTACGAATGCGCGCGTACGATGGTTGCGATTTACGAGCGCGTTAATATTTAATATATTTATTAGCGAAAAACTCGCGTCAGCGTAATTTTTATTGTGTCAAGTTGTGTCGAATCTTGTATCTGTACGCAACATGGCGTTGTCCTCGTATTTCATCGTAATCCTGATCGTGACTGCGTTGAATTCCTCGGATTTTAATTCAGGTAAGCGAGAGTTTGATTTAGCTGTTGGAATCGTACCTCGTAGGTACAGGTAGTCGTTCTCGTTGTATAGAATGTGTGTTAACTCGGTGTAAACGTACACGAGTACGCGCGTGTGTGTGTGTGTGTGTGTGTGTGTGTGTTGGTAGTCGGTGCACCTGTTGTCTGGGTAAAGCGTCGGCCGCTGCATGCGGCGCGGCGTGCTTCGCGTTCGCGTTTAAATTTTAATTTCCGTACTATAACTACCAGAAGCAAAAATCATGAAATCCGTTTGCGAAAAAAATAGCTTCTTCGTTAAGATTTACACTTATGCGACATCCTACGCCGTGGCGTGGCGTGGCGTGGCGCTGCTGCTGCATGGTGTTATACATATCACGCGGTTCGCGTTGGCTTTAAATTAACAAATAACAATAACGTCGAAATGTTACAACGACAACGAGCGACGACGAATCGTGGCGGGTAGGGTGGTAATTGTTAGATTGGAATAATTTCTAATTTTCTACTCGCGTAAACGGTCGGTGCGCGGGACGCGAGTGCGGCGCGCGACCCGGCCGCCGAAATTGGATAATTTTACCAAACGCCTGTCATTCGTAGAACGAACGTTAAATTCAAATTTAAAATCTGGTTTTCAACTAGTTAGCCGGAGTTACGAGTATAATGTGCATTAGTAGGTTCGTTTGGTTTTGATGAAATCAACGCGACGCGACGCAACGACAGAAAAATGCTATCCGCGTACGCGTAATAATGTGTATAAATATTGGTATCGGATTGGTATGCGGTCGTATACGTAGACGCTTACATATGCGCGATGGTGCCTTTTTAAATGTTTGTTTTACGTGATTCATCGGTGGTAATGTTGGTCCAAAAAATCGCTTCGTCCAGCGATGTACGTTGAATTAAAATTGCTAATAATACGCTTCGGCTTACAAATGCCGTTTCTATTTCATCTCCGAGTGTAGGGTTTTTATTTTTAGGCTTAGGTAGCGGGTATTAGGGTGACGGGGTGTACATTTTTTAAGCATTCGGATCTCGCTTCGGTCGCTTCCATCGAATGCACTTTGCACGATGCACGTCGAACCGTATCTTTTTGCGTCGTCGAAGCTCGCGAATATCCATATCGTTTACGGTATCTATTACAGTTATTTGCTCGGTACCGGTCGCAGATACCGACTAAAAAACTTTATTTCGAGTATTCGAATACATTCTCGGACGTCGAGTAATTTGCGTACCGGTAAGAATTTTAAAAAAGATAACGGCGTAGCCGCGACGCGACGCGACGGTCGTAGTCGTCTAATATTGTACGTGCCTCCGAGTACTTTTGTAGGTATACGATTAGCCGAGGAGGTTGACACAGTCGACTCCGTTAGAAGCAATTATCTCGCACGTTGCGCCACGTTACTTTTTTTTTGTCCATCGTGGCCGACTCGGCGATAGTAATAGACCGACGATGACCGTGGCACAGGGAAGAGGCTCGTCAACGGTCGAGGTAATTTTCAGGTAGCGACGTGACGTGACCGTTGGATGGAAGTATATCTGCCCGATTCCCCGTTCGCGTATTATTTTCGAATTCGAACGTCCGTTTGTTCGGGGCGAGTTGCGAATGTAGAAATAGGAAAGGTAACGAAACGCTGCGCTGTTGCTGTAGAACCAGCGGGGTACGAGTGCGTTTGACCGCATGTGGGTTTGTATTTTGAAATGAAGTTTCGATCTCGCGGTATGCGAGTAACGTAGTGTACACCTCGACCTCCCTCTAGTCGAAGAATCTCTTTCGAGTTGTCGTTAATCCGAAGTACGATTGCCGGATGATTAGCGCTCGTGCGTCGCGTTACGTCGTCGTTTTAAGACCGAAATTTTCTCCTCCAAATATTTCGATCGCATCTCGTCGCCGTTTAAACGTTGAAAAAAGGGGGACAACGCGACGAGAAAGAAATAATTAAGAAGCGGGCGACGTTATTTTACGGCGCGGCGGCGATAATTGTTCGTCGTTTTTTACGCGCGTTGTTTTTGTGGTATTTGGTCCGGACTCGGGATTGCGGAATAATGGCAACTTATCGTCGTGTAACGGAACTCCGTAAACGACGTCGACGACGATGACGCTGGGTTACCGTAATCGTTTACTGCGGAGCGTGCAAATACTCGATGACGGATACTTTCCGAGACGATACGCGTTTTTCGTAGTAACTACGAGTTGCGACGCGACGTTGCGAATCACAACCGCGAGTACTTTTCGGTTACGATTCTCGGTAGTTTTCCTGTGACTCAGCTCGTCAAATCTGATGTCATCCGAATTTCTACTGTTTGGTGTTTCATCTTGGTCTTGCCGAACGATATCGGTATGGAAAAACGTGCTACCTAGCTACGTACTTACGTACGCGTTTGTGTGGTCCAGAATAGTACATACGTAAGAATGTCGACGTTGCCTCGTGCTACTCCTTCCTCCTTCTCCTCCTCCTCCTCCTCCTCCCCGTCGTCATTTTCTTTCAATCGCAATACAACGGAGTGAAATACAATTAATCGAATCGGAATGAAAGTTTCGATCGCTATCGAGGTCGAATATCGTGTGTGATGCATTCGTTGTTGATTAATTTATTCTCGGAAAGAAGGCGCAGTTTCGACGATGCCGATAAGTGGCTTTAATACAGACGGTTGTGACTAAGCTATCGGGTATTTCGTAATGCGGTATTTATCGCGAACGTATTCTTTATTTGTACTCGTACCTATTGTATTTGCCTTGTCGTTTCCGTTCACCTTTATTGGTTATTCGTGTGATTTCACGAAAGCCTCGTTAGCCTTATAATCGACTATTCCGATTCGTCAAATACGTAGTTAAAGTTACTATTTTTAATTCGTTGGTCAGTCGATCGGCGAAAGACAGAATTCTCGGACATTGCTCGATTGCGATTCGTCTTTAGCATTTAAATCAGTCGGACGAAAAAGGTTAATCCGCAGAAAATGATGCGATCGAGCGAAACGAATATTCTTTGTACGAACGATAGAAAAAAAAGTGACGATCCGATGAAAAGTATCGCTTCGTCAGTAACCTCGTTTGCCTAGTGACCATTGGTGTGTCAACGGTCACCGTAATTACTTTCGATAGCGTTTGTACGTTGTTAAATCTCGTTTTTCTCAACTCGGCAAGTTTCGAACTTAATTTTATTTCCTCGCGTTGGATCGGGACGATTCGAATCGAGTAAATACTCGTAATTTGTTTTTCTACTACTTTACTCGAAATGCGGTTCGAGGAAGAGGACCAACGTACTCGTACGTGTAAGAACCGGCCGATTTTACGCTTTTAAATTGAAGAAAAAAAACAATTAAACGGTAGCAACTACCGCAACGACGACGACGTCGACGACGTTAGCGTCGCGATAAGGAAGACGACGAAAGAATTCGCCGAGATGTAGTCCTGTTTCTACTCGTTGTAATTATCAGAACGGTGTTAATTTGCCGAGGTCAATAATGCAGCTGCAGCGCGGCGCGGTGTGGCGATATTATAGTCGTTCTTTTTTCTCACCAAGTCGACGGAGAATGGTAAGGAGCTGTATTTCGGTGCGGTGCGGCGGCGTTATCGTATAGTCGTTGCGTTGGCTGCATGATGAAACGGCTGCAGAGCGCGGAGGAAGCCGAGAGGTGAAAAGAAGAAGCAAATACGGCGAAAAGTTTACGCTGCTACGGTTGCATATTTTAAAATGAGAAAAGCTGCTGCGGGAAAGTTTTAGTTAATCGTATTTTTATCGTTGGTTTTAATACCGGTCCGAGCTTATGGTTTTTAAGGAGAGAAGCAACAGAGCCGAGGCAAATAATTAATATTTTCGCGAGGGCGGCGCGCGGTCGTGTTGAAGAAAAGCGGAAAAAGTAAAAGCGGACTTAATTTAATGCAAATAAGCGTTAGCGGTGTAAAATTTTCTTCATTTTTCGAAAGATAAAGGAGAGAAAGTCTTCGGAATAGTTGGCAAAGAATAAATTGAACGAGGAAGCGGTCCGCGCGGTGGGTTTTTTTAGCTTTTGGTTTTTACTAGACAAAAAGCGAGAATAAATAAAACGAGGCGACCGACGTGCGACTAAAATTATAAGCGACTCTAGCACTTGGCGCCGCGCCGCGCCGTGTCGCGGTCGTATCGAAACAGGCATTCTGGGTATTTGAAAAAGAATTTGTCCGCGATATCGCGAGTTACCCGCCTATGTGCTATCGAAATACTCGTACGTACGTACGTACGTAAGTGAACGAATGCGCGATGTGATTGTTTTATACGTTGGTATTTGCGAGAAGTGGAGTCCGGATATCGTTGTATTCTCGTGACGAACGCTTCGGGCGAACGGTATGGTGCAGACGTGCAGTATGGCGAAAACGAAACGAAATTAATTTAGGTGTTGTTTCGCGTTTCGCACCCCGCTCCGGTTCTTCGACGTATAGACCAAGTAAAATTTTCAGACGTGCTGCGAATGGAGAAACGAGATTTTGACTAAATTATGAAACTACGCGATAAAGATTTCTATTCAACAGGGTTTTCGTTTTCGTTTTCGTTTGTACAGTACAGTACAAACGAGTTGTACGGCAAAAGTTTTCCTTAATTGTGCCGAGCAGTACGAGCGACAACGAAAACAACGTTTCTGGTACGACGACTCGACTTTTTTTGCCTTTCTGCTCAACTTGTAGTCTGTTTTTCGTCTTCTCGATACATCAAGCATGCTGTTTGTACTGCGACTACGAGATTCGTTATAGAGAATAGATACGTTTCTTTGCCAACTCGTTACAGTAACCGCGTTAGATTTCTTCTTTGTTGCACTCCGTTTTAGCCGAATACTCGAAAGAACTCGCGAAGCGGTATTTGGCGGAAGTCATTTCACGATGGAAGTGGGAGCGGTGATTTTTGTTTCAAATTTTATCGTACGAGTCTCGAGTTGATAAAATTGAATAATCTTACGACTTCGTACGTCAACCCTCCGCCGAACGAGCGAATCTAATCTAGTATGTAGCTACGAATTGTCCGAAGTGAAAAATTCGTCCGAGTTGCGGACAGAGGAACGTTTCCTTTCGTCGTTCGTTTCTCAAAAATCACGACTGCGATCGAATAAAACGTCGACTAAGAGGTTTTTTTGCGGGCAGAGTGGGCCGTTTCGTGAACGACGAACAGTATCGAACATTCTTGGCGATACGAAAACGTGTACTCGGACAGACCAACTCTACGTGTACGAGGTCGATGATTACCTATATCGCTTATTACGCGTATAATCTCATGTCGTGCCGAGCGTTAATCAAATCTCGAACCCGTGCCACGGTACAAATTGCGCCGACTCATCGAATCACTCTCGCTCGCTCAGAACTACGTATATCAGCTCGATTGATGACCGATGAGCGACCAACAACGATAGAACGCTGCGCTATGCGTCGCACACGCGTACGCAGACTTGCGATTGTACGCCCTCTCATATTTTATAACGAGAAGCGCGCGCGTTTTATTATCAAATCATTCGTCATTTTCGTCTGTATCTGGTCCGTTCGGTTGGAAATCGGAATTCTTTTCTAGTCTGCTTTTCTCCGAGACTTTGGTTCGGTGTTGGCTCTCGACTCACTCGTCAGACTTGTACCGCAAAGCGAGATACTAGCGGCGTGCATTTCGTTTGAAATTTCTAAGTCTCGTTCGAGTTCGGTTGGTCAGCTGTACGTAGTAGGTAAATGTACATTGTACGTCGAACGAAGCAATCTGTTTCGCCAGGCAAATTGTTTTTTCTCGATAGATACGAGATGAAAGCAATTTTTTCGAATCTAATTCTTCGACGTTACACGACGCTTACTTACGGGTCAATCCGTCGTCGTTTCCAAACTCGACGCATTACCAACCTAACTTTTCAACGACGAAGAATTTCTCAACGAGGAGACGAATGTACCCGGAATTACTCGGACACCCTGTAGTTTTTCTTATTCCCAATCTCGATAGCATCGCTCGCAGAACCGTACGATACACGCACTCGCCACTTGACCGTCCGCGTCCGCTCCGACATAATTGGTAATTTTCTTTTTTCACGCGTTACAACTGGCGTACAACGAGCTAGCAGCTACTAAGTAATAACGCGAGGTCTCGCGAGCTTTTCAAATTCGATCAGCTCGTTCGTACGATATATCCCGCATTGGGTACTGGCACCCCCTCGCATCCTCTTTTAAAGCCGGCGCGGAGTAATCGTATTTCAAGCGGATGCTGGCGTAGCGGTGGCTGGCGTTGTCTTTCGCCTTCGTATCCGTCGTCGTTGCTGCAAAAGTATCGTACTCGTAGGTTGGTAAAATGGTAAAAGCGTAGAAAATAAATAAAGCCGCGTCGATAGTAAATCACCGCATCTAGTCGCGGATCGCACATATCACTCGAGTCTACCCCGTATTCTCCGTCTCCGCCGCGCCAGTGCTACCACCGCCTGCGTATTCGTCCTGGTCGTCGTCGTATTCGCGTAATTACAACGCCTTGTTTTATCGTCTGTGACGAGATAAATAGAACGAGTCTGTGTAAATGTACGAGTACGTACGTACAAAAATGTATAGGTAGTTTACTCGTACGGTGCAATATACAGGGTGGTCTGTTTAGAAGACCGATGGTTTTGAAAATGAAGACCAACACTCGCGCTGCAAAAATCTCGAAAACTAAGCCCCCTAGATGAAAATTAATCGTTCGTAAGAGGAAGAGAATTTCACGCTGTACCATTTTCATTCGTCGTATTTTTTTCGTAGCGCTCTTAGTTTGGCCAGAAAATCCACGTTTATGGCAAACATACCTTTACAAAATCGATGGTTTTGAAAAATACTCGTTTCTCAATTTTCAAAATCATCAACTCCGTACGTTTACGTTTTCCGTAATCGTGAATTTTCTGGTCGAGCCGAAGGTGCTACGAAAAAATGCGAGGGATGAAAATTGTAGAGTTTGGAATTCTTTTTCTCGTACGAGCTGTCGTTTTTTTTCTAGGGTACTGGTACTTGGTTTTCGTGATTTTTTCAGTCAAAATGTCGTTTTCATTTTCAAAACGATCGACTTTTTGAATCGACCATTCCGCATACCGCGGGATAATAGGAAAGTACCTGCGCGGTATTTCTTCGAATTTGTAACGAATAAGCTTGCACCGCACCGCACCGCACCGTGTACCTTACCTACTCGCAGGTAGAGGTGCTCGCGTGGATTCGCCGAAAGAAAGAAAGTGTTCGGTTCGCAGGTTTCGGTTGTTAATCTCGGCACAGATTGTTCTTTTTTCGGTTGTTGTTGCTTTGAAAATGGAAGGTGGCGGTAGTAGAGAATGGCGTACGACAACTGCGTACGAATTTGGAAAGAAAACAAAAATACGAAGTAAGCCTAACGAAATTCGTCGTGTGTTGCGTCAAGTTTGCGCGGATGAAGGAAGCGAGCGGGAATAGGAAAAAGCAAAAAGCGCCGATTCGCGTCTACAGTTTCCAACGATGCTCGCTCGTTATCGTAGAAACGCGCTGTAATTCTGCTCGTATTTATGTACTTTGGGTATAGTCGGGTGTTATTTGCAATTCTAAAATACGGGTACCGCGTACTGCACTCGAAAAGTCGAGGTATTTACGTACGAGTATAAACGGAAAGGCGCCAAGCCGCGTCGTAGGGGGTGCGAAACTTTGGACGCGACGATGCGACGACGAATCACCTATACGAGGTAATAACTCGGCTATTATCTAATACGTATCGAGTCGGTACTCGGTCGGTTCGCTAGGTACGAAGTACTTGTTTTCGTATCGTTGTACTCGTACAAAACTCACCTGTCACCTCCATCCACTCGCTTCATCGCCACCATCTTTCTTTACCATCGTTGGAAGAAAATTGGAAACGTCGCTCGGGTTTTTCTTACGTCATCGTTGTTGCACTGCCACCAGCGCAGCGCCGCCGCCACCTCGGCCATTATTTTCTTTTCTTCGTGTACGTTCGCGCCTTGAAAGTCTTCCTTTAATTATCCGCGATGTACGGCGCGGCGCGGCGTCGCGTCGAGAAAATTGATTCGACTACGTATTTCCCGATACTGTAATCTGATTAACGCCCTTTTTCCAAATTTTCAACGTAGTCGAACGACGCATTCCGTGCAGGAAATACGATACGCTTTCAAGCACCTCGGTTATTCGAAACCGATCTGATTTTTCAGACTCGTCGATAATCGATATCGTACGTACTCGTACTCGAGCATATTCGCTCGTTGCCCGTATTTTATCGTTATCGTATACCTATACCTTTACCTGTGTACCAGCATCCAGTATCCAGCATCCATAAGTACGCGCAAACACTCGCACCCTCGCTTACTCGTTATTAAGCGAGTACCGAGCACCTTTACCGCGTAAAAATCGATTATTGCGATAAACCGGCTCCGGCAAAAAAAGGAAAGTCGGATCGTAGCGGAGAAATTAATTTTATAACTTTTATCTTATCTCGGTCGCGCGATGCCGTACGAACCAACACGCACGCTACGACGAAATACTCGACGATATCGATAACTGATAAGTAATTAGATCGTTGGCGATGCGACGCGACTCGACGCGTGCCACGTCGCATCGATCGCGTCGCGTCAATTCCATTAATATGTCGCCTTTTTTTTTTTCACGGTTCGCCTATCTCTCTAATCTATCTATTTTGTACCTCTGTTGTTCTGAAACGCGATACATTACGTGTAAATCGTAATAAATACCCGATACGTAGAGATAAACGCTAGTAGAACCGCCCATTTATTACGAAATCGGTATATTCTGGCCAAAACCGCGTTTACGTACGTATATTTTCGAGTATTTTATCGAACGAAGGTTTTTTGAATTCGTTTTTGACGCATTTCCATCATCCGTTTTGGTTCGAATCGGTTGGTAATCGTCGATACACTTTTTATCCACCCTATAGCATTACCAATACCTATCCTGGTCTAATCATCTAGTACCTAGTACCTGCCTTTGCATGGCGAATGAAACGAGTTTCACGTAAGAAAAACCGATTCCGCGTCATCGAATAAACATCGCCGAGTTTTTCAGGTCGCGTCGTTTTTTTTTTCCAAATCGCCGGTAGACGAACACGCGCACACCACATGCACGGGCACCGGCGAACAAACATTTCAACTCGGACAATCGCTACAAATTTCACCGTCGCAACAAAGCCGTTCTGATTACCTTAGGTATTCTTTTCCGCGTCCCTTTCTTCGCCCGCTCTTCTCCGAAAAGGGTTAACAATTCCGAAAGAAACTGTCGGTCGAAACAAATCGAAATCAACGATCGCGTCTGTCTTCTCTTCGTTAGTTGGGGAAATTTCATTCCTTCGTCGCGATCTCGACGACGGTAATTTGCTCTTATTTAGCTACTACATCGACGGGTACGTAAGTAGTTTAAACGGACGAACGATCGACAAAAATACGGAACAGAAATTATCGATTTTCGCACGGGTACTCGGAGGTGATCCGATCGGAACCAAACGGAATGTGGGGTGGAGGGGGGGGGGGGGGTCTGGACCCTCCTCGCCGACTAAAAAGTTGGGGAAAATGATGAAATTT
>FIZU01038995.1:0-13317 GCA_900064475.1 Pseudococcus longispinus | reverse complement strand
ACTTTGAAAATTTTATAAATCAGGGTAACTTTCTGATATTTTGTCAGGCAGACTTCTTGGATTTGGAAAATTTCAGATATTACGTTGACTTTCAGACATTTTGTCAGACTTTTTTGGACTTGGAAAAATTTTTGAAGTTTCATTGACTTTTTGGACCTTGAAAATTTCTGAGATAATCCTGACTTTTACACATTTTGTTGAACAAACAATTTAGACTTTTTGAATTTGAAAAATTGTAATGAAATTTCAAATTTCAAATTTTGTACGGACTTGAAAAATTCAATAACCAAAAGCATATCTTATGTCTTATAGTTTTATAGGTAGTATGGAATAAGCGGGAAATTTTTCTAATTCAAGATCCAGAAAAGTAACCATCATTTGAAATTTATGAGATTTTTATAAAAACGCTCAATATTTGTATGAAAATTTTAAACGTGAAATGCATCATAAAAATGATAACTTTTTTACTTGATTAAATTGAATATACTTAAGATTTTTCTTTCAATAACGAATATTGACATACGTTGGTTATGTTCGCTAATTGAAAACTCATAGTAAATTGTGTATCATCAAGTTTTGGAGTGACGTTGGCCTTGTTAGTGGTACATCTCTGCACTATTACTTTAATATTCGCTTTATCTCTGGTTAAACCTACTTGTATGGTGAAGGCGATAGTTGTTTTGTGATAAAAATCATCGTGTGGTGCCTGTGCGGCGCCTTTGAATTCATTAATCCTCGATACCGGTTTCGAATACGTTCCGTTTATGGTTGATTTCTGCTTTATGATGACAGATGTATTACTCGGGCCGAATTTGGGAATGGTTAGTACTTCATTGACGAATCCGAGATCTTTCTCTTGGACATCTTGTTTTATAAATTTAATGTCGTGAGTGGATGATAAAACGTGACACAGAGCGATCCTCAAACCGTTGAAAATCATCTTGGCTTCTTTATCACCTTGTTGGATGTATTCGGCAGTTACGCATATGTATGTTCCTAAGGTGGTTTTGAAGCGAGCTAGATCACCGGATGATAATAAGTTGGCAAAGGATTGAAATTGGTCACAGTCGATGCCGAATTTTTTCACAAGCCATTGCAATACTTTGGTTTGGAAAAAGTATCTTGCCTCGTTGGTGGTTATCGTTAGGTGATTCTCGCCAGAGGGAGACTCTTGTGTGCGGAGGTATCCGCAATGGTACAATATGGATAATCCATCCAGCGGGTATAGAGGTATGATTCCATGATTGGTTTGGTTTTTAGGATGAACTGGATGGTAAATCGATGCATTGATTGGGATTAGCGATTGTATTTGGTATTGGAGGTCTTCCGATGAGAGGATTTTATCAACGAGTCGACCAATACTGCTGTTCGATTGGTAATAAGTTTGTTTACCATTTTGAGCGAGGTATCTCATCGATGCTCGTGGTTGGCAGAGGGGTTTGTCGAAAAAATCGTAAGTGCCGCAGCACCATTTTTTCATCTCTTCGGCATCGACTTGGTTCGAAGATCGGTTCACTAGTTGATCTATCTCTTGGGTTAGAAAAGCGTAGTCTGTGTGATTGAGATACGAAGGTGTTTTGGACTCTTTTCTGAATTGAACGGAATCCGGCACGACTACGTCGAGTACACCGGTGAATATGACTGTGTTTTGATAGTCATTGTTTTTTAAGGTCGTCGCTGTGTAAATATTTTCGAGGAGTTGACGTACCTTGTCGACCTCTTCAGGTTTATCGCCGAATTCGAGATAAGCGTTGATTAGCGGAGCTTCGTAGTCATCGATTAGAGTAATAATATCTGAATTGAAGTATTTGTAGAGTTTTCCACCCAATGTGGACAATCCTTCGATGAAGCTATCCTCAGATTCCCAAAATTTGAAGAATTCTCCATCTCCGTACTCGGTATTGCTGTATTGTTCGAATACATCCCAAATACGAGCTTGTATTTCGTCTCTGATTTCTTTATAGGTTGCTCCGGTGACGTTTTTGAGTTTTAGATGTAGCACTGGACGGGCCGTCTGGCATTTTACGATGTTCAAAGAGCGGAATATTTTTTGTGTGTTTGGATCGGGTTTGATGGTACCGCCGGAGAAGAGCGTGTTGTTTGTGGTTTTATTCGGTAGCGTGGCATTGCCTTTATCGTCCATTTCGATCCGGAAGAAATAATCTATCATGCTCATAAAGGTACTTTTACCCCAACCTGGTGGTCTGTGGATGATCACTGATTTTCCATAATTGCTAGAGACCAGAATTCCAGTCCGTATAAGGGAGGTTTTATCGATTAGTACGTTGTTCTCTGCTAGAGTCTTGAAGTCGTCTGTGTCGATTTTGTCCAGCTCGAAAGGTGATTTCGATGCGGTTATCAGGTGTAACGAAGAGAAGGATATTAGTAAAAAGAGTTTCATCGTGGTTTGAACAACTGCAACAAATTAGGTAATTAGTAAGGATGAATTTGTGGAAGATTTTCTTTTTGGTTGTAAGATTTTATGAAAGATTTCAGATTTTATGATTGAGGAGGAGAAGAAGGAACATCAATGTTTGTTCTAGTGTTTTTTGTTCAATTTTTTTCATCAGATTTGAATTTTTTTTTTTGAAAGGGAGGGAATTATTTAAAGAAGTTTTTTCTTTTTGATTTGCGAAAATTGTTTCTTGTGTAGTCGAGGAAGCATACCACGAGGAATCAATAAAATTGATGTTTTTTTCATTCTAAGGGGATCAAAGAGTAGTGAAAATTGTTAACTATTGACTCCTGTCCCCAAAAAGCGCGTAGTTGGCTGAAATTGCAAATATTCGGTTTCAAATGTAAAATTTAAAGAAAATGACGACCATTTTTTGGAAAATTTGTATGAGATACAATTGGAATACCTGGAAACCTTTGAAATAATAAGTTTTTGAAAAAATTGTCGTAACACAAATTTTAACCTCCCTCTTCAATGAAGATTCGTCAAAAAAGATCAAAAATAATAATTGAAACATCATAAAAAGTCTTCAGAATACTTGACATATTGTTTATAATTACAATAAATTGGTTTTAAATATTGTAAACATGGTTCCAAAATCATAAAAATGTTCAAAATACCAATTTACCAAAAATGTTTAAACTAATACGTTGAAAAATTTGTCCCAAATTGATGAAAGTCATTGAAAACATCGTACATTTGGTTTAACTTTCATTTTAAAAAATCAATAAAAACATTGCAAAAATTATAAAAAATTCACGTTTTAGATGCTGAAAAAATAATTGAAATTTTTCAAAAATTGTCTGAAAAGCCACGAAAGTTATTAAAAAGTATCAAAATTATCGAAAAAAATTGTTGAAATTTTAGAAAAATTATTTGAAATATCGTAAAGTCCCTTTGAAAATTTTTATTTCGTTGAAATTTCGCACCAAGATTTGATCATTTTCATGAAATTTTAATCAACTTTCGAGCAAATCGTATAAAATTTTCAATTACGAGTAGGTACCTATTTCATCAAATTTTACTTGATTTCATTACTTTTCAAATATTAATATGAAATTTTCAGCAGCAATTTTTCCCACTTTTTAGATTACTTCTATGAAATTTTTATTGTTTGTTGTATTATTTTTTATAATTCTGAACTATTTTTTTTATTTGTCGAACAAGCTTTACAAAATTTTTTACAATTTTTTTACATTATTCTAAACAAACTTTGTGAAATTTTACATTTTTGTGACATTTTTACTTATTTATAAGTGAGATTTTAAAAAAAATTTGGACTTCGTGGTCATTTTTCGTGAAATTATAATCATTTTTTTCGACATTTTAGACAATTTCTACGCAGTTTGTATCGAATTTGTATGATTTTTTGTATGACTTTCATGAAATTTTTGCAATTTTTTCGTCTTTATAGATCACTTTTGTAAAATTTTCAACTTTTTTGTACCGTCTGTAATGATTTTGTCAAATGAAATTTTTAGTAATTTTTTTGATTTCAAGGACCTTTTTCGTGAAATTTTAGTGATATGTGTTAAGTTTTTAACAATTTTCACAAAATTTGAACAATTTTCACAAAATTTGAACAATTTTCACAAAATTTGAACAATTTTCACAAAATTTGAACAATTTTTACAAAATTTGAACAATTTTCACAAAATTTGAACAATTTTGTTGGCATTTTAAGAAATTTTTTTGATATTTTTGACACTTTCTGTGAAATTTTAATCGTTTCTGGAGCGTTTTCAATAAATGTTGAGTTATGGGAACAAATGCGTAATTTGAGTATTTTTTTCAACATTGTTATTGATTCTTATGAAATTTTTACAACTGTTTTGCCTTTTTTTTCCAGTTTTGTTAAATTTTAAACATCTTTGCAACGTCTATTAATAATTTTTGTCAAGTTCACAAAATTTGAATAATTTTTTCGACATTTTTTGCTCTTTCTGTAAAATTTTAATTTTTGCAGCGTTTTTCATGACTTTGTTGAACAACTTTTGTATAATTTGAGCATTTTTTCAACATTTTCACTGATTTTTATGAAATTTTTACAACTTTTTTGCTTTTTTAACCAGTTTTGTCAAATTTTAAACATCTTTGCAAAGTCTTTAATGGGTTTTAAATGATATTTTAGCAACTTTTTCAATTTTAAGAACAATTTTCGTAATATTTTTGTCAAGTTTTTACTTATAAATTTCGTAAAATTTTAACGATTTTTTCGACATTTTTAGTTATTTTTTCAACATTTTTGACACTCTCTGTGAAAATTTAATAGTTTTTTCATCGTTTTCAATGATTTTGTTGACTGAATAAACCAAATTTTATGTAATTTCAGCATTTTATCAACTTTTTATTGATTTTTATGAAATTATACAATTTTTTTGGCTATTTTGAACCGTTTTGTGAAATTTTAAACTTCTTTGCAACGTTTTTAAGTGAATTTTCAAGTTATTATTTTGATTTCAAGGACAAATTTTCGTGAAATTTTAATGATCAAAATTTTATCGATTTTTTCTGCATTTTGTGAAATTTTAATCGTTTTTGCCTTTGCAACGTTTTCAATAATTTTGTTGACTTCATAGAACAAGTTTTGTGTAATTTGAGTATTTTTAAAAACATTTTTATTGAGTTTAAAGGAAATATTCAACAATTTTTGTGAAATTTTAACGATTTTCTCGATATTTTTCATATCCATGTTAATTTCTACGAAATTTTTTGCATTTTATAATTTTTACCTAATCTTTTGAGAGAAGTTTTACGAAATTTTGTTATAATTCAATCACTTGCAACATTTGCCACAATTTTATTATTTAATGAACGTTTTGTAAAATTTACAAGTATGAAAACTTGAACCAATTTTTCATGTTTGAAAATTTTTTACACGCAAATTTTAATATACTTTCGTAACTTTTGCTGCCTGTTTTAGTATTTTCAATGAAATATTACTTTTTTCTATGTATTTTTTCATGGCTGTCAAATCAATACAGTAATAATTTTTAGGAATCAACAACCGAAAACACGCATGTGGTAACTTCTCGTATTATTCGAATAATTAAATATTTCACGTTATGGACTAATTTACACAAATTCAAGATCCGTTCGTAGCACGAGTTACTACGTGAGAATAATTCGTTTGAATTAGCAAATTGCCATTTTTTATTTATGATAAATGTATAAATGGTTTGAACAAATCGTTCTGAAATGAATAGATTTTCTATACTGATACCCAATTTAGTATACTAGATCGAGAAGGAAGAGATTTAAGGTTCGTTATCATGTCTTAATAAACGAAATATGAAATTAATAAGCTTTATTTTGATAAATGGTTGTGATTAGATAGAAGTAGACCTTTGATCGATTAAAAAATAGGTATGCGAGAGATGATACCGGAAGGGAAATGGGTGAAATTGAAAGATTTGTAGTGAAGTAATTTTCAAAATATTAAATCAAGAAAAATGTCAAGAGTGTATTATTTCAGTTGTATTTTTTGTGAAGTCTGATACAAATTTTCTAGAAAAATTTTAACGAATAAATTTTTATTAATCGTGAAAATAAAAAATATTAATAGCAATTTTACGATTCATTACATAATCAATCACATGAAGTTGATTACCTACTTATTTTACGTTTTATCATACTCTAGTGTAAAATTTTCTCCATAAAATGCCATAGCAATTTTACAAATCGTTTTGACATGAGGATACTTCGCTTTGAATTTGTCACTGTTGTAACCCTTATTCATTTCTTCTAAATCCTTTTTAACCACCGATGATAAATCAGTCTCATCATGAAATGTTGCATATTTGAGTATAACAGCAATATCGCCGCGGTCCATTTTAGGTACTATTACCATTATTTCATAATTTTTTCCTTCTGCTGTGATGGAATTGTTCAATGATAGGGTATGGTTGACAGCGATCATAAAACTATCGTGAAATAAACTCGCCACGTTTGTCATAATTCGAAGGTAATCAACAGCATTGCAAAAATATTGTCGTAATGTTTCCTGAAACTCTTCGATTTTTCCAGCACTCAGTTGATCAACAAAAGTGCAAAATTGGGGAACACTTAGGTTAAATTTGGTAGCCACCCATTGAAGTGTTTTTGTCTCGAGATAATGAATTATTTCGTTGTTGGGTCTACTCAAATTAAACCCTAAATGAGTAGCAGAGGTGAAAAAATATCCTGCGTGGAATAATATCCTCGTTTTAAAGAATTTTTCCGTGAATATGCAGTCTCGAAGATGAAGATAATCCATCAATCTTTGATACTTTCGGCTCTTATCAGATATCCAGAAATTCATTTCATATTGCATGTTATCTGACAATAGAATAGTATCGATGAATTCATCGATGACGTTATTGCCGGGTCGGTGATAGTAATCGATTGTACCATTTCGAGCAATGCATTGCATTATCGATCGTGGATTTAAATAAAATGTGTAATTTCCAAAGTATCCCTTGTACCAATCTGCTATCTGTAGAGGGTTTACTGCTGTTGTTGAGGATTTAGTGAGTAATGCTCGTATCTGTTTGAGGGTGAATCCGTAGCGCGCATTTTGATACAGAATGACCGGAATGGAACTCATAATTTTACCCGATCCTGTATATAATTCGGTAGCTTTGAATACGCCTGTGATTAATTCCATTAAAACGTGACGATGATAGAAAGGGTCTCGTACAGGAAACGTGATCATCTTCGTGATTAATTCCATTATTCTGTAGAATTCGACTGATCCGTTACCAAATTTCAAGTGTGCGTTGATTATTGGTATATCGAAATCGTCGATTAATATGATGACGTATCGTCCAAAATGCTGATACAGTTTCTCACTCAGGTAATCCAAACTTTCGTGCAGATCTGTCTCGTTGAATTGACCACCGATGTAATTTTGGATTTTACTTTTGTCTGGTATTTTGGACGAAAGTAATAAATATTCGTGATTTTTGAACGTTTCCATTACACAGGATTTTATTTTTTCGACTATTTCGTCGAAAGTACTTCCTGCAGTGTTTTTTAACCTCAACGTGATAACTGGGTATTTTCCGAGATGCTTCACGAAGTCCAAGTTACTCGATATTTTCAACGGTTCTAGTTTTTTTTTCTCGTTACCACTGATTCTAATCTTTCCTCCGAGGAAAAATTTATCGTTTGTTGTTAGATGTCTAGGCAAAAGTTCCCCTTGCTGGTTTACTTCTATTTCGTAAAATTTCTCCAACATGTTTATATTCGTACTTTTACCCCAACCCGAAGGGGCTAGAATTATTTTCAAATTAGGTGGCTTGAAAAGAGAAGGGATTTTGAAGTCATAATTGTCGATCAAATCGGTTTTATCTATAAATACGTCGTTAAGTATCAAGGTTTTGATATCGGTTGTTTGAAGTTGGAGTAAAGGAGAGAGTAGAGTTGTCGTTGGTGTTGTCTTCAGCAGAATGAGTATGATGATTGGTATCATGGTGATCTCTCTGATTGATTGAGTATTGAAAAAATGTAGTATTCGTTGGCAAATAGTTGAATTCACATCGGATGATGAGCAGGTAAGCTGAAAATTCTAAATTGTATGATTTTCACACGAATTATTCGAATTTGTATATTTTTATTGCGTTCTTAACAAGCTTTTGAAGTCCTGGTTCCTTTCTTGGGTTTCTTATTATTCAGTTGGTGAATGTGGATTATTATTTAATGTTTGAATTCTGCAAAAATAATGAAGTTTTGATTTTTTTTTTAGTTGAATTGATTGGGTACCAATTAAATATAAAAATTATGTTGATTTTTAAGATTTAGTTTTATTTATTTTTAATTTTAATTTTTGTGTTTTGATTTCAGGTACCGGTAAGTACCTTTCTGTCCAGATGAATATTTTTCAAGGAGATATTGAAGTGAGTTTTTTTCCTTTACTGCGTTTATTGAAACTGCATTGTTATGTGCAAAAGAACGTTTGCAATAAAGGGAGATTTTCTGGTTTAATTACAATTTTCATATTTCGCAGATCAGTGGCGTAGCCAGGATTTCTTCAAGGAGGGGCCAAGATTTGAGATAAGTGTTGAGGGGGGGGTCTCAAACTACGCTTGAAAGGTTCAGTGTTCACGTATGGTCTCTCACAGTAGTTTAAACAGACAGTAATTCAAGAGAGGACGTGGTTTTAATGAAAAAAACATGTGATTTTATGTAAAATCAGATGAAAATATCCATTATTTGCTAAAATAAAGATACATATTGAGCCCGAGCGAAGCGAGAGCGAAAATTTTTGGGAAAAAGAAATTCAAAAGCCAAAATTTTATGTGTTTTTTCAATTTTTTCATCGTCGAGGCGAGGGGGTCATGGCCCCCTTGACTACGCCACTGTCGCAGATTTCTTTTTGAAAAAATATACGTAGAAATAGTAATTTATTCAACTAGTGAGATAAAGTGATTTTTGACAAATTTTGAGGTTTATTGCCCGAGCGAAGCGAGGGAAATAAATCAAAATCGTTAAAAATCGTTCATTTCACGGGTTGGATAATATATTTTTCGTTAACGAGTGAGAAAAATTCCTCTTTTTACTAACGAATGGTCACCAGGAGTGAGAAAAAGTAGCACTTTTACTCACAGTTAACAATTTTGGATGAAAGGATTTTCATGATTTTCGAGAATTTTGAAGACGATGTTGAAATTTTGATTTTTGAGTTTTGGGGATGATTTTGCTCATCTCTGGCTCAAAGTGCCAAATTTCTCTAATTTTCCAAGAAAAAAGATGACATTTTTCTCGAGTTTCTCAATTCAACCCAATGAATTATATTCGTATTTATTACTTCATTTTTCATTAAAATGTTATTTTTTTTGTCCCTGGGAGAATTATACCCCCCCCCCCCTCAATAGGCCTCGAGCCTGATTCACAATAGATAAATGAGCAAAATTGTAAAATTCCCATAAAAACTTAAATCATGAAGGAAATCAATCAAAGGATCTAATATGAACTTTCGATAAAAAATTATAAAAATCTACATTTCCGTTGAAAATTATGATTTGAAAACATGATTTTTCTCACTGTAATTAAAATTATGATTCGAGAAAATCATTAATTACAGAAAAAATCTCGAAATGAACTTCTATGATTTCGCCCATCACTAGTTTTGATTGGAAAAATTGGGAACAATTGCACAAGGAGTCAAAAAATCTGAAAAATTTTCATAAAAGTTCAAACTTTTTAAATTTTAGCCCCCCCCCTCATCAACCCAACTTCAGTTCGTCCCTGAATATGAGTGAAAACCGGTCAAAAATATGTAGGTCATGAATAACTTCTATCGCTTCCAACAGAAAATTCTTGAACTGGACCTGATCAGACTCAATTTATATAGTCATCTTCAATTGAACCAACACTTTTGCAAATTTGTTGATAATTTTGCCTGATTTTGGGCTGAATTCGTCTATTAAAATTGTATAAATTAATGGCAGTATTTCGTCGAAATTTACTCTGGCTCAATTTTCAAAGTTGATTCGATTCGATTCCCTGGAAGCCAATTTCGTTTAACTTATTTTTTAATTGGACTTCTGTTTCGATTTCGAACTTTCTTTGTTCTGTGGTATAATCGAAAACGGGGGGGGGGGGGGGGGAACCCCCCCAAGGGGGGTCACAGAAGGGGGGCAAGTTTAATGGGGGGGGGGGGGGGGGGGGGGTACTCCCACAGGGGCGGTCACAGAAGTGTGGCAAGTTTAATTTTTTAGGATTTTATTCATCATTTTAAGCTTCCAAAATTTTGGAAAAAAGTCTGAATAATTTTTTGGTGATTTTTTTGATCTTTTTAAACCTTCAAATTATGGAGAAAGATTTTTATTAAATATCCATTTATTTCGGCAAATTCCTTGAAAAATGAAGTCTTTTTTGATTAGTTTTGCTCGAACTTCTTTTTTTCCCCAATTCTATGGCATTTATAGTTCGTCATTGTGGCTGCTTTCATTCTTCGTCTCCTCCCTTTCGAAGAAATCTCGACTACACCACTGAATTTAATCCAATGCAAAATCTTACCTCGTTTTATTTTGTATTTCATTATTAAGAAGTTCTTCAGAATCACCGAAATGAACATTTTTCTAACATTAGAATCACTCTTCATAGGCCTATGCCTGCAAGTGGAAAAGTTTAATCTGTTCTTCTTTCAAACGCTTATCAATGTTGATAAATCGTACTTATTTATTGATAAGAAGCAATTCGATTCATGCAACTTGAATTTAATTTTGGTGTTTTCTCTTTTCAATTCTCATTTCAGTACATTTTTTCTGTGAGCAATTATTCTGATAGAGGGAGGGGGCAGCTTTGGCTCTTTGTTATGGGGGTTTTCAATTACTTTACTGCAGTGTTTTTTGCAAAATTTATTCGAATTCGAATCAATTTGAAGGGAATACCTAATTCACGAACAAAATTGAAACATTGAATATCACATGATAAAATGCTTTATTCAACAAAAAAAAAAGTACACACAAAAATAACAAATACAAAAAATTTTAATATTGAAAATAAATCAATTTTCCCGCATTCTTTTTATTCTTCTTCCCAGAAATGAAAAATCCAGCTAAAATAAAAAATGATCTATTCTATTCCCACTCCCACCCCATCAAGTTTATATCAACCCTTGAATTATAATTTTTCAACACTGCACTGCAAATGGAACTTTTCTTTACAAAAAGACATACTTACTTGCATAATTTTTTGAATATGCGAATATGTTTTCAATTGTTCTCCATACTGCCGCGTGTACATTTCGTATAGTCCAGCTTTAGCCACAGATTCCAAATTTTCTTCTCGATCGATCACCTGATATGCAATCACAACAGCAGCATCATTTTTACCTTGTCTGGGTATTAAAATTGTATCGTTTGTTTTAGTGATTTGTTGTTCTGGTGAAAGTTTCGAATGGGTCGCTGACAAGGCATTTCTAATGGCTATTTTAAAGGCGCCGTAGAATACCTTCGACGACTTCTTGTTCAATGGATAGAAATTGTTGGCGATCTTGAGGTATTTCTTCAAGGTTTGTCGAAATGGGTAAATTTGACCTTGGACAATTTGACCGACGAATGATCGAAATCGAATAGAATCCACACAGAACTTTTTACTCACCCATTGGAGTACTTTGGTTTCCAAATAATACTTTATTTCTTCATTCGGTATAGTTGTGCTTTGGCATGAGTCTGTGATGTCGGCTGTCACGTATCCGGCGAGGTATACAATTCGGAACAGGAGCAAAGCGGCACCCCAATGTACTGTTGTTGCATCTCCGAACGAGTAGTAAAAATTTGATACGAATTCTCGACTTATGAGTTCTTGTATTACTTGCTGCCTATCGTCTGATAAAAGAAATTCATCGACGAGTGTGGTGATTTTGCTGTCTGATCCGTAATACTGCAAGGTACCGTTATGGGTCAGACATCGTATTACTGATCGAGTATTGTAGAAATCCCTCGGCCCAAAAACCGAATAACCACCGTACCAGGATGAAATTTGACCAGGGTCCAGTTTGATCGGCACTTTTGTCAGTATATCTTCTACTTCCGGTCGAGTTAATCCGTAGTAATCAAAGAAAGGAGGTTTTTTTCTCATCAAATGGTGCACATTTATTAGATCTAAAACGAATACGCGCGATTTGACAGGAGGGATGACACCGCTGACTAGGCCAACGCTGCGGCAAGGATTATTTTTCAGGGTGACATCGTATATTCGTCTGATTAAAAGCTCGAGCTCGTTCATGTGGCGAAGATTTTGTGAAAAAGTGAGATGAGCGTGGATCATCGGTATGTCGAAATCGTCGATTATTATGTGCACCTTGGTAGAGAAATGTTCGTGTAGTTTTTGACTGAGGAAAACTATACTGAATGTTAAATCGGTCGTGTTCATGATACCGTTTGAATAATTGGAGAATTTTTCCTTGTCGGTGATTCTGGACGAATGGAGTAAATAATCGTGACTTTTGAAAGCTTCGGAAACGCACAATTTCACATTATTTTCGGTCTCTTCGAAACTACTTCCGATTGCGTTCTTCATCTTGACCATAATTACGGGACAGTTGCCCAAATATTGCAATGATTTTAAAGAATTTGATATTTTCAAAGGTTTTAGCGTTTTTACGTCGTTGTTCGAGTTGATTATGATGTCCCCTCCAAGAAAAAGCTTATGGTTGGTTCGATTTTCTTTGGGTAAACGTTCACCGAAGGTGTCTACTTCTATTTCGAAGAATTTTCGAAGCATGTCCGCGTTCGTCGATTTGCCCCAGCCTTCTGGTCTAAGCACCACAGGTACGGTGTAATTGTCCATGTGGTCGAGGAATTCTTCGATTAGTAGGCTCTTATCGACGTATAGATCGTTATTTAGCAGCAGTGTTTGGAAATCGTTGGTGTCTTGAGTAATTTTAAAAGGAGAATTCGAACTTGTGATTCCCAGTTTGAAGATGACGAGGGTTAGGGTGATTAGAAGCCTTTTCTTGTTACCTACGAGAACGAACTAGAATGATAGGTCACCGCAGAAACATTTTTGAATTTAAAAAAGTTTTGTACATACTTTCGTATCTATTGACTGGATGTTCGTGATAAATTGACTTTGTAGGCCAATAAATGATACACATTTTGATATTTCCAAACTTATAATTCTATTTTACACGTGAATGTCAATTACTGAGATTTTTTCTTCGCATTAAAGATGTTGCTAGTCTGAAAATTTACATCGCAAATTAGCAAGCTTGATTTTCCACCTGTTAAATTTTCATATTCGATAGAATTTCTTGTTTTTAATATCAATTTTAACTATGAATAATTAGGTACGTAGGTATGTACTTTGATTATCGTTGAAAACTTACTTTTTCTAATTCATTTTTTCATTTCGAATACTGCAACAGGGTATGT
>FIZU01038989.1:0-12376 GCA_900064475.1 Pseudococcus longispinus | reverse complement strand
AATATTGCAGTTAGGTGAAAATTGCACATGACCTTTTTAATAGCACTTAAAAAGATACATAAAAAAGGTCATAAGCAGTTTTCAATTTTGTGAACCGGTTTCTAAGATATTCGCGACGATAGTTTGATTTTTTTCAAAATTTCAATTTCACTTCAATATTCCTCTGAAGGTAAATTTTTTTGATTGTTGAAGACTTATTATAAAATTTACAGTGAGAAAATCAGCTTTTCCAACGCATGTATTGCGTTAGAGTTTTTTTAATTCAATTTCGAGTATTCTCAAAAACACCCATCTTGGCCATATACAAAAATCATTTGAACATCCCTAAAAAAATCTGGAAAAATCAAAATTTTTTTTTAATTTTCAAAATTTTCAAAATTTTGAACCCATCTTCAGAATGTTGGTTCAGGTATGGTTCAAGTTAGGTACCCTAAATTTTTTCCACGACGATTTGACGCCACCCCACAAATTTTTTTCACCCCTCCAACTTTCCAAAAAAAAGTCAAAAGTACCCACCCCAGTGCACAAATTCATTTTCATCGGTGAAAATCAAAATTTGGAGTGAGAAAAAAATTGCACTCAGCTACTCGTCCTTAAAATTGAAAGAGACGTGTAGCAAAAATTTCAATTTCTTCCCTCTTCAATTTTTTATTGTTATTTTAGAAAAAAAAAAGTTGAAATTTTGAGTTTGTAATTCAAATATTTCAGGGCTCCAAATGACTCAAAACTTCAAATTTTCATACTTTTATTTAAAAAAAAAATGAAGAGATTATAAGAGGATTTTCGATTTGAACTGGAAATTTGCACTGGAAATCAGTCTTCAAGATTAACCAATGTTTTTCGAAAAATGACGATTCCTGTGCTAAAATACAAAATAAGGGTGGAAATTTTTCGTCCCACTACACTCTAAAAGTTCCTTGCAAGCAACGGACAAAAAATTTTAACGTTAATTTCGATCTCAACACAAAGAATCAAAAATCAAAATTTTGAGAGAATCGTTGCCAAAGTGTAAAATTTTTTCAAAAATTGCCACGTTGCAATATTCACAAATTTTTATAAAAATCATTAAAAAGAACAAAAAATCTGAAAATTTTGGAAAATATTGTGACAATTCTACCAATTTTTATGAGATTTTTCACTGATTTTTCATGATTTTTTAATCATATTTTCGAGAAAAATTTCAATATTTTTACAAGATTTTTGACAGTTTTCATGATTTTGTGGCTAATTCTACGATATTTTCACCTATTTTTATGACGATTTCAACAATTTTTACGAAAGTTTCAATGAATTTCATGACTTTTTGAAATTTTTCTGCAATATTTGTGCAGATCTTTATGAAACTTTGACCATTTCAACACCTTTTTCAATAATTTGTACGTTTTTTTGAAAACATTCAAAATTTTTCAACGTGTACAGCTTCGAAAAATCTTTCGTCTACAATTTTTTTTTATTTTCATTCTAATGATGCAAATATATACGTATCATGAAAAAATGGATTTCTTCAATATTTAATTCGAATATACCAGTTATTAGTTGAAATAGTGCTAATTTGTGGTGTCATTGTAAAATAAAAGAACGTAATTAAAAATACAAAAACGTCAATTCAGGGTTGTTCATTTCGATATACGATGGAAAAAATACCTACACGATAATTCGAATAGGTGTTTCTTGCGGTCAGTATGGAAAATACTATACTCCCCAGTTATCTTTTATGGCATTGAAAAAAATAAAGGAAAGTGGTCAACTTTAATACGAATTAAAAATTAATATTCACCCTTCGAAAAAAATCAAAATTTCGACAATCGCGAATTAAAAATAAAACAAACTACGATAGGTACTTGAATTTCTCAAAAAACTCCTCACAATTTGATAAAAATTGTAAATCACTCCACACATGAAAAAATACATCTTTATTCACTCCGGGGAAATCCCGAAAGAATCCATAACAAAACCACGTCACACGAGCCTGGGGGGAGAGTCCGCTTCACCCACATAAAATACAGTTGTTTAAAGCTGTTAGGAATGTATAAAAACCGTTGCATGATGTCCTGCTCCTCTAAGAAGGAAATTACTGCCCAATCCATTGACCTAACAATTTCACCCGAGTAACCCTTTAATTTCGTTCCCTTACCCTCTTTTTCTGTCGCTAACTTTTCTCCTTTTATTTTTCCCTTTTGACCATTATTTTTCCATCGACTGCGGTTCAGTAAAGAAAAAAAAAACAGTGACCTTCACGAAAACGAAAATGGTGAAAAGTGTAACGGTTTTAGTATAGTCTGAGCTGTTAGTACAGGTAAGTTCTTTCTTTTTTTGAACACGAGGTAATATGACGATTTTCTTTTAGTGTGAACCAAAAAAAAATTTTGGAGAAGAGAGCCATGAAAAATTTCTCTTGAGGGGTGAGCAGAAGGGGTGGGTTTTAGGGGTGGAAACATCCCTATTTCTGCACATAAAGGGGTAGTGGCATGTTTGGTATCATTTTCATATAATTCGACCCTCCTGAACTCGAATCTGTCATTACTTTCTCGATTGAAAGTAGAGAAGTGGCACAATCGTGAAATTTGTGTCGTAGAAAATGGTAAATTTTCGTAAAAATATGGCCAAAAAGTTCAAACCTAGCCCTATTTTTAAGGGTTTGGATTTCTGAGAATAGGTATAGGTGTTTTTTAGCATACGAGTAGTTTCGCATGATAAAACTTCGACATATTTTTTTCTTCGATTCAAAAACAAAAGATGTAAGAAGAGATGATCATTTGTGCGACATGAATTTCACATGTCATCGTATCCCTCTCCGATGGAATTCGGAAACGCGTGAAAATTCCCATTTCAATTATAACCGGTAATGAGTTTACATTCTCATCGATACCTGCGACGAACCAAGGTTCAAAATGTTAAGAATGAAACGATACGACGCCGATGGTTTTTCTTTCTTCGCAGCTCCTGTGTGTCTGCTTACAACGCCGCCACAAATGTGAATGGAAGATATGTAGGTATGATAAAAAAGAGCGTATCAAATTCATATCGTAATATGTGAATGAATAAGAGAGCGTATCCGAGTGAAACCATTCACTAATTACGTACAAATCGTGCCAATATCTGGAGAAGAGCGAGAGAAAAAACGATCTCGGCTCCTCATACGTGTTTCCAACTCCGCGGCTCGAGTATCGTTTTATTTTTCCATATTAGGCCGACAATCCGAAACATTTTTCATTCATTGACTAATGTTGTTTTAAAACGGTTACCGAAGTACTCACGAAACGTGACCGGTAATTCATCATAGTCTTTTCCACACTGTAACGTGTTCTCTAATACCTACGTATAGGGTCAAAAAGATAAACTGATACAATTACCCGTGAAAAAAAAAAATCGATGTTGATGAATCAGCGCGAGGTAATTCGATTGAACCACAAAGAGAAAAAAAATACCTGCTCTTTTCATCTCTGGAAAAATTTTACAATCCGCAGACTAAACAATAATAATAAAAAATTCCGTCGTTGGAACCCCCCTCTACCACCTCACACTCCAAACCTCGGGTCGGATTTCGTTTAATCCGCCAAATATTCGAAGAAGAAAAAAACTTGCAATGGGCTTTCTAAAATATTAAAGCAAGGTCTCTCCGACGACTATAAATTTTTCTAGCAGACAGATTTTCCTGGCTGATTTTTCGCCTTCTTTCCTTCCCTTCCCCCTTTATGGCAAGTTTTGTTTTTATTTTGGTGTATTTTTCACACTGACCTATACTTTGTGTATAATGTTTCGCAGTTTGTACTTTGTAACATCGTATAGACTTCAGACTCAGACACCCTTATGGTTTCAAATCCCTTTTTTCTTTCTTTTCTTCTTTTTTTTTTTTTTATTATGAATTTATACGGTTCATTCGACAATACGATTTACCGCCTTATCGGTTCTCGTCTTTGAATTTTCTATACTCGTATACGAGTAGTATATGTTGTGTAAAATTTACACGAGGGAATTCACCGCAACCAACCCTATTTTTCCAAACGTTAGCTTTTTATCAACAACAAGTGACTGATATTAACTTCAATAAGAAGATCAACTCGGTGTATTTTTATATTGTGGGAAAATAACGTTTTTATAGGGAAACAGTCTCTTTTTTTTTCATCATTCCGATCGTCTTTTTTATTTAATACAAGTACGTTTTTTTCTTACTTTTTAGGGTTGTGTTAGGTTTTTTATCAGTTTGGGTATTTGTTGCTCTTTTTGCAGAGTATTTTATTACAGGTGATGTAAAAGTAGATGTGTTTGACAAAGGTGAATTTTTTTTCTTCAAATTACTTTACATTTGTTTAGAGATGTTTGAGTTGAATAGGAAATGGGTCATTCAACAATGACGAAAATTCCTATGTACTTACCAAAAATCATTCAGGATTAAATTATTTTTATTTTTGATGTGTTCATGATTGAAAAATTACATTTTGTCGTTAATTTTTTATTAATATTTTATGACTTTTTAGCACCTAAATCCCATTTTATTCTATACAAGGTGTTCCGGGAGTCGTCTACCATAAGCGAGATTTGGATTCAACAGAGTACCACTAAAAAAAAACTTTAGATGAAGATGTTGTCTATCTCAATTATTTAAGGGGCAAATTTCTTTTCGAAAAAAATCGAATCAAATCCAATTTTTAATCATGAAAATGGGTAGTACTTTGAAAATTGAAAAATTTTTATTATAATGATTTTTTGCTCAACTTCAAAATTGAAGGGACTATAAAAATAATTCGAAATAAAATTTTATGAATTTTTATAGATTTAATGCAAAAAAATTGAATGTAAAAAACTCAAAATTATACGACTTTATAATTTTTAAATTTCAAAAGTTTTAATATAAATATCTAAAAATATCAGAAAAAAGAATAGTGCAAAAAAATTAATATTATACAATTTTATTATTTCATGGATTTTTGTAGAACAAAAAATCAAAATTTAAAAAGAGAAACTATACGATTTTTCATGATTTTATGATTTTTTTGTAGAGCTAAAATATCACAACAAATTTGAATAAGTGCCAAAAAAAATTCAGATTGTACGATTCTATGGCTTTTTTGTAGAACTAGAAATATCAGAAAAAAATATAATTCAAATTATCTACGATTTTATGAATTCATTAAACTTTGTAGGACAAAAAATAAAAAATGAAAAGAGCGAAACTATATAATTTCATGATTTTATGACTTTTTTGTAGAACTCTTGAAGCATCAGAACGAATTTGACTGCCAAAAATTAAAAATTGTAGGTACAATTTTATGATTTTTTTGTAGAACAAAAAATATCGGAAAAGATTTACAGACTTACTAAAAAAAATGAAAATTGTACCTAGTGTTTCATCAATTTTTGTAAAATGAGGGGGAAAATGGAAACGTTGAATTTTTATGATTTTATGACTATTTTTGTAGAACTGGAAAAAGGAAAGAAAATTAAATATCGTGAAAAGTTGAAATCGTACGATTTAATAATTTCTTAAATTTTTATAGATTGTAGAACAAGCAACTAAAATCAAAAAAAGAAAAACTATATGATTTCATGACTTTTTTTTCGTAGAACTAAAATATCAAAAAAATTCGAAAATTCAAAAAATGAAAATTTGTATGATTTTATGGATTTATTTGTAATACTAAAAATATGTATCAGAAAAATGTTTACAAAAAAAAAAAATTAAATCAAAATTAAAAAAAAGAAATATGTCAAGATTTTGTAATTTTATGACTTTTTTGTAGAAATATAAAAAAATAAAAAAGAGTAAAAATTGTATGATTTGATGATTTCACGAGTTGTTGCAGATCGTAGAACCAGAAATAAAATTTTAAAACAGAGATTTACGATTGAAAACAGAAACTATATGATTTCATGATTTTATGACTTTTTTTGTAGAATTAGAAATGCAAAAAAAGTGAAAATTGTATGATTTAATGAATTTTTGTAGATTGTAGAACAATAAATAAAAATTGAAAAAAATAAACTTGATGATGTCATAATTTTATGACTTTTTGGTAGAACTATAAAGAATCAGAATAAATTGGACTACCAAAAATTCAAACTACAATTTTATGATTTTTTTGTAGAACAAAAAAGGTATCGGAAATAGGTACCAAGAAAATTAAAATTGTACGATTTCATAAATTCATCAACTTCTATAAACTGAAGAAAAAAGAGAAACGTTACAATTTCATGATTTCATGACTTTTTTGTAGAACTAGAAAAACGAAGAAAAAATTAAATATCAAGAAAGGTAAAAATCGTACGATTTAATGATTTCACGTATTTTTGTACATCGTAAAACAAGCAATCAAAATTGAAAAGATGAAAACTATAAGATTTCATAATTTTATGACCTTTTTGTAGAACAAAAATATCAGGAAAAATTTGAATAAAAAAAGAATGAAAATTCGTACGATTTTATGATTTTTTTGTAGAACTAAAAAAATCAGAAAAATAATTAAACGCAAAAAAAATTGTACGTACGTTTTAATGAATTCAATGAATTTTGTAGAACAAGAAATAAAGATTAAAAAAAGAGAAACTATTTGATTTCGTGATTTCATGACTTTTTTGTAGAACTATAAAGTATCAGGATAAATTGGACTACCTACCAAAAATTTAAACTGCAATTTTATGATTTTTTTTGTAGAACAAAAAATATCGAAAAAAATTTACATGCTAAGAAAATTAAAATTGTACGATTTCATAAATTCATCAACTTCTATAAACTGAGGAAAAAAAAAGAAACGTTACGATTTCATGATTTTATGACTTTTTTGTAGAACTGAAAAAAAGGAGAAAAAATTAAATATCAAGAAAAGTGAAAATCGTACTATTTAATGATTTCATGTATTTTTGTCGATCGTAAATCAAGCAATTAAAATTGAAAAGATAAAAACTATAAGATTTCATGATTTTATGACCTTTTTGTAGAACAAAAATATCAGAAAAAATTTGAATAAAAAAAGAATGAAAATTCGTACGACTTTATGACTTTTTTGTAGAACTACAAAAATCAGAAAAAAAATAAATGCAAAAAAAATTGTAGGTACGTTTTAATGAATTCAATGAATTTTGTAGGACAGAAATTTCAAAATGAAATATTATACCTACAATTTCATGGTTTTTTGTAAAAATCATAAAAAAAGTGGAAATTAAAAAAAATACCATAAATTTTTATTTTTTAAAATTAAAATAATAACAGAAAGATAAAGTTAAAAAAAAGTAAAATTTTGTTTGTTTGTAAAAATACAAAACAAAATTTCAATTAAAAAACTGAAAAATCATAGGATTAGGTGGAGTTGTAAAATGAATTAATCAAACAAAATAAAACTAAAATCATTTTGTAAGCATGTAAAAAGAGAAATATTAGGTTTGAAGTTTTGAACCTCTTTTATAATTTTTTAAAGTTCGTTTAGTTTTTTTTTTCTAGTTTTCCCACAAAATTCAAAAAAATAAACCTTACTGATGTCTCTCTTATAAATGAAGATTTTGAAACTTGAAAACATCTTTTAAAACTTATTTCTGAGTATTCAGGAAAACAGAAACACATGCTTAATTGATTTTTAAACCCTCGCCTGAATCTGGTGTTGTATCGAAAGAACCAAGTGTTCCAAATCTACTTAGCAGTATTTTTTGTTGGGGTGGGGGGGGGGGGACGGGACTGAAAATTGAAAAACCTAACACAGATTGTACAATTTCGAGTTTTTTTTAATAGGCCTAGAAATATCTGAGAAATAAAATTCAATCAAAAGTTAATTTTCACGACTTTGCGACTTTTTGTTAAACCCTGGAAAACATTCCCATTTTCATCATTTTGAAAGGGAAAACGAGTGAATGGAACCAGTTAATGTGATAAAATTACAAAACCCTGCATTTTCCATCTCTCGACAAACATTTCATCCTTTCTCTTTACCTTATAATAATACCTATCAATGTAAGAAACACCCACATCGAACAATACCTCTCCAAATCCAAAACCTACATACCCAAACATAAACCTCTCTCCACAAAACATAATTTCCTCCAATTCTTCGCAGCTAATTAAAATGTTAATTAAGAAAATCGTATCATCGAACTTTTTTCTGCACAGCACAGCGTAAAAAAAAACCTCGGCACTCGTAAAATACCTCTCGTAACGAATAGGAAATTCCAACTTATGTTTCTTTATTAATTGACGCGAGAGCTTTACCATTAGTTTATGATTTTTCGCCGCTTTGCGCTCGCTATAGGATGGGATTAAGAGTTGAAGAAAAAGATAGTTCGGACCGCTGGTAACAATAAAGTAATTAGCTTCAACTTTTTAATGCTTCGAATTTATACTCTGCTGCGGGATTGGAGAATTGAGAGTCGAATACTCGAGTCTCGAGTCGACTCCCAGTCTACCAAAGTCGAGAATACAAGCCCGTCGCAAAATTCTAGCGCTAAATTAGAATTAAAAAATAAACGTTCGTCTTATTTATGTCGTAATTTTTTTTTTTTTTCAGAAATTCAAAAGAAACTGTGCGCTGAATAATTGAAAAGAACGAATATTATGCAAAGGGTTGGAGTTTTACGACAAAAAAAAAAAATCTAGAAAAGTTTTATATAAAAATCTACATAACGTAATCGTACGTAGAGATGTCTTTGAGAAAAATTAGGTTTTCAGCGAATGCACTTTCGAGTATATGTGAACGAGGTACATACGATTCGTCGGTTCGTGTGCAGATTTTTAAAATTATTTTTATATGTGGTGTTCTGCCAGAGAGAAGAAAATTCCTTTCAATAGTCGAATTGATTATCGAATATTTTCCAACGTCGAAGAAGCCAAAGATTGTTATTCGATTGCAATTCGATTATTATCAAAGGTTCGGTACGTAATGAAAATTTATTTATAACCGAGATGCGACTCATTGAGTAAAAAAATTTTAGCCACCATTGATTCGCCAACAACAACCAATTCCCGCAACATTCTTATTTCGCCCAAGTAAAATTCGTCTTGCGTTCACCTCGACTCCTCCGTTTTTCCTTTTAATTATTTTTCATTTCAGCTTACTAATTTCCTTTCCGTTTGTTCATCGGTTCTTCTTTTTGCCTCGCATCGTCGTAATCAAGAATTTTCTGCTTTTTCTTCTTTTTCTGTTTTTCTCCGGTTCGACAGAGCACCCTCGTCGTATGCGAAAAGATTATAATGAGAAAGAAGCCGTCACATTATCATCGGTTTAAGGTTCAGTCGTGGAAAAACTTAACGCTACTGAAACGTGAAACGGACGGGGGGTTAGAAAAAAGGCTGAACCGAGTGAAATAAGAAAATATAAAACCGCTCCGTCCTTGTCTCGCACTCATTTTCTTTTTATAGTGGTTCCCAAAAAATTCCCGCAGACTTACTAATTGCTATATAAATGAGAAACTTGTTCTCGCAGCGAGATCGCCTTTGTCAAGGGTCTAAGACGGTTTGAATTTCAAATTTAAGCAACTTTTTAACTCGAAAAAAAATGCCAACTTGGTTCTAATTTGAAAAGTATCGTAAACTAGTCCACCCAGCTTGGCTCGTTCTTTGGTCTACAAACTCGAAAACTTCCATAACCTAGGATAAGGGCGAATTTCAAAAGGTGCCGCAGCCAATCGAATACATTCCCATCGAACAATACGAATCATTACTCTACATATGTTATTCCTCTCTTATTCGAAGCTACCTCGAATGTGATTTTTTGCAAATTAAAAATTACACCACTCTCCAGTTTCTGGAAAAACTTGAGAACCACTCATTGTTATATATTTCTTTCTTTCTCTAGCACTCATTTAGTTTAACGGTTGTGGTCTTTCTCGCGCACTCATTCATCCTGCTCTTTACACCTCGCTCTCTATTATTCTAAAAAAACCACCCTACGCGAAGTAAATGTTCGTGAGTGACGACGACTTATAATTTACCCCCAACTCTTCGCATACTTTTCTTTTTTAAAAGGATCAATATTATCATCTTTTTAAGGGTTGTACATACTCCGCCGCGCCCGCCAATTCCCCTGCCCCCTCCACATCCCACCTTCCATCCATCCATGTCTGCGCCGCGCAGTAATAACTGATGGTTTTTCTTCTCCGGGATTTTTCTTCCGTTCATATAAGAACTTATACTTACCCCTTGCATATTAAGAAACTCTGCCACTCGTCGCATCCTCCATCTTAAAATAATGTCTTTACTTTCTTTGCGCGAAAGCAAAAAAAAAAAACAACGTTTTTTCGCCAACAAACCGTACTGCTGCGCGCCGCGCTTATATTTTTAAGCGGATTAATCTTCGATAAATCTTCGAAAAAATTCGAGGTTTTTTTTTTTCTCCATATTCTTCTTCTTGAGTTTTTTTTTTTTGGTATAGGTATTTTTTTTAAGCGTTGTTTCGAGGTTTTGAGGGGTTTGGGGGTTTGGTATAAGTATTCTGGGTTGAGATGTGCTCGTGATTCGAGTACGTGGTTTAACACTCTGACGATGAGATATGGTGTTTTTCGCGTGCCCACTTCACCCGGGTGCAGAAAAATCATACGTGGGAAAGTACGCCGATCCTTATCTCTTGAAAAAGTAATTAAGGGAATTTGTTGACACCTACGACTACGTGTGAAGAGGATGTGTTACCGAGAGGGTGTCGAAATCTGCGTATACGATGAATAAAACAAGAGCTAAATCGAGGTTTTAATTGCTAAGTGTGTGGCAAGGTGGTGGAATAAAAGCGGGTTCGGATTATTATGGTTTTTTATGCGAAGTAAGTTGTGTTTTGTGCGAGGTGAAATTTTGGGTATTTTTAGATTTTTTACTTGGCATGGTTTTGATAGAATTTGACGACGGTTGAATTCGAGTCACGGAATATTGATAGATGCTGAGAAGATATTAAATGAAATCATTTCTGGATTTTGAACTGCTTTAGATGATTTGGATGGTATTCAAAAAATAATTGAAAATGCAGGAAAAGTCTAAAATTTAACTGATGATTTCAGAACGACGGGAAATCTTAAGAAATGAATTCGGAAGATTAATACGATGAAGAAATTGACTTTTTGATCCTCTGGCAAGGGTGTTTTGTGATGTTTTTCAATTTCGAATTTGCAGATGTATTTGTACTCGTAGACTTGTTTTGAAAAAATTAACAAATTCACTTAAAACCTGTATTCACCAGGAAAAAACACGTGAAAAAATTGTTTCGATACAATTCGATCAAATTGGTTCAATTCAAAAAGTGGTATAATTTGATCTAAGTATTTGAATGTGTCCCAATTTCGATTTGGAAGAAAGAAGCTGGCGATAGCCTTCGCCAAGAGTAACAAAAATCTTCATAAGGGTATAATATTCAGGGTATTCTCAAAATTGAAGGGGCTATGGTAATTCAAGGATTAGAAACTGTAATTTTTAGCATTGGATATGCTTTAGGGATGACTAAACCTGCGAAAAACGGCACGAAATTCCGTCACGCTGACTTTTGGATATTTTGTCAAACTTTTTTGGACTTGGAAAAACCTCAGAAATCACGCTGACGTTTTGAGCATAGATAATTTTGGAAATCACGCTGATTTTCAGGCATTTTGTCAAACAGACTTCTTGTACTTAGAAAATTTTAAAGATCACGTTGACTTTCAGACATTTTGTTGCAGATTTTAAACGATTTTTTGAACTCGGAAAATTTCAGAAATTCTGACTTTTGATTTTGAAAAATTTTATAAAATGCACAGTTGACTTTTGAGTTTTGAACTTGGAAAAATTAGATTGTTTCATTTGACTTTTAGACATTCATTGGTGATATGAAAATGGAAATTACCAGGAGTCCGAAGTGGGGGGGGGGGGCGTTTTTGTCATTTTTCAGATTTTTGTTGTAAAACCATATGCAATAAAAAGATATCAGAGAGACAAACCAAATTGTCCATACGTTCGTGTGATTTAATCATGCATTGTTATCAACTTTTTCAGTTTCTTTAGTTATTTTAGTGACTACTGAATATTAAAAAAATGATCAAAAAATAACTACCAATCAGAGTATATTGGTAAGAATTTTTTTTCAATCAATCAAAATCTGATTTTCTTTAATAAAATGAATTTTTTATTTTTTTTCAACACTGACGAATTTTTACCGGCTTTTCGAAAGAAAAATAACAGAATTGTTGATTTTTCTGTACTCTGGAAAATCTGAAAAATTTTGCATTTTGAGCAGAGATTGGTAAAAACATTCACAAAATGATTTTAAATCAAAATTGTGAAATTATGTAACGGGTGAGAATCGGCACGAAACGTACTACGTTGTAGTAGTTTCGTACTCGCAGGTAAACTGTCGCGCCGAATAGATATAAGCTTTCCAGGACGATTTTTGTACTCGCCTCTCCATCGGGCTATTTCCCGTCGTCGCTGTTTTATGCTCTA
>FIZU01038977.1:0-10582 GCA_900064475.1 Pseudococcus longispinus | reverse complement strand
ATAACTCCTTCAATTTTCAAGTTATGCAAAATTTTGTAAGAATCATTTTTGTTGAGCTTTTTAAACTTTATAAAATAAGCTAATAATTTTTTGTTCAACTCTAAAATTGAAGCATGAGAAACGAGTTTGAAAATTTTTTGAAAAAAAGTGAATTTTGGGAAAATAATGCCACTTTTCATCTTTTCATTTTCAATGCTTGTATTTCCTTCGATTTTAGAATTATGCTAAAAATGATTTGCTCATTTGATTTAGAGCTTAAAAAACTCAACAAAAAATGCATCCTACTAAATTTTGCAAAACTTGAAAATTAAAGGAGTTATGTAGCTTACAAATTTTCAAATCATTGTAGCTCCTTCAATTCTAGAGTTAGGCAAAACATGAACATAACTCATTTTATAGAGGTTGGAAAGTTCAATAAGAAAATTTCAAAAAAATTACTTTATCTATACTGTCTGCAGAGTTACGACGTTTTGAAACATCTGCCATGACTGATGTCTCACTTTACCCCTTCATATCCCATGGTCGGCAAATATGCATCCATTTATGTAATTTGGGTAGCTGCATCTCTGGTTTGAAGGCGCCGTACTACTACCGGAACACCCTGTGCGAATCTAGCGGCGAAAAAAGAAAACCCCCACACCAAGGTATACAGATTAGTAATTACTTCTTTGGAATATACGACTTGAAAATTGTTTGTTAATGTTTAAAGAATTTCATTGTAATCCGCGTTGTATTTCAATGTGCATTCTTTTCGAATTAGTAATTTGAAAGTTGCCAGGGCCGAGGGGGTTTTCACTTCGCTTTCAGTGCCGCTCGTGCGCGTGCTGCTGTGTATTGTTATTGTGTCGGTGATAAGAGAAAATGTATTTTTAATGGAGTTTGGAAATTTTCTTATTTTCTTTTTGTATACGATAAATTAAACGTTTCCGTGTTTATCGATGTGCGTCCGAATTGGCAGCAGGGAAAAAAAAGACGCGAACAAAGGAAGAAAGAAAAAGTACACAGCTAAAACGATGTATTGACGTGAATCCGATAAATTAATTGGATTATCGTTAGCGAACGATGTTCTTTTCACGTGTGTTTGTGAATAGCGATGTTATTTAATTACTTCGCATTTTACGTAGGGCAGGTACCTACCGCAGAAGCGAATTTCCTTACAAGGGTCTTTTTTCTCGTCTATATAAAATATCCAATTTGTCGGGGTAAAAAAATTACCGGAGATAAGATTTTTCTTTTGTATAGGGTAACTTTTTTTTGTGCAAAAAAAAGATAACAATAATCAAATTGATCAATTTCGGTGCGTTAAGAAAGCGAATTTATAGTTCAACGATGTAAATAAAAATCCCATTTTATTCATTGTTCATTATTCTCGAAATATAAAGAAGAAGTAGAATAAGAAAAAAGAAAACTCCGCGTAGTCTTCGCCCTTCCTATTTTGAAAACTTTTTACCAACATTGGTGCTACTTCCTCTCGGTTGTGTGCTTTTGAAAAAGAAAGATTTTCAGTTTCTCGACAAACAACGACGAAAACATTACAAATACTTATAAAAGAGACCAAAATTTTGATGGTGGTATTTTTCCATTTTTTTTCCTTCGCGTGTACCTTGAATCAAAACAATCGCCGAAATTCCAACACAAAAGTATTAGGTGGGTATTTTTACAACAACGTCAACACTCGAACAATAACAAAAAAAACAAAACAAAGTTTCTATAACAAATCGGCAATTCAACCTATATACAGAAAAAATAATCGTTTTATGGCAACACCTTGTCCTTTAGCAACTATTAATATGAAAATGAAAAATATTCCTTTGTAGACTACCAGGCTGCTGCTGTTTCAAAAAATTGGTCAACATGTTTATATTGATAGAGAAAGGAAAACGTAAGGAAAGAATTGTGTCGAGTAGAAAATATACGAGTGAAAGGTGCAAAGTCGAGAAAAAAACAGATGAAAGTGAAAATTATCAAAAATCAACTTTCAGTTTCTTATTTGGTTCAAGAGATTGTACTATTATTTTGATATAAGACAGTTACAGTAGAAAACACTCGAAAAGCCTCCTTACCAACTTCGATCATTGACTTCTTTGATTTGGGTGCTTGAAAAGCCCAAAAAGCAAATAACTTTTTTTTCGGAACGCAAACGTGCCATATTTAAAATTATTAAGTAGAGTAGGTGGTAGGAATATGAACTATCTTTTCATTTTTGCTTACTGAGTTACGACTCGAGATATTGAGCTCCAACCTCAATAGGGCATTTGGATGCTACATAGGTCTACCTTATCGAAATGATTTTTCAAAGGATATGCAGCCATCTGTACATGATTTGAGGCGTGTTTATACAATTAATTTCAAGACATCTGTATTGAAAGTCCAAGGTCAATCGAAAACCTAGAAATTCCTCATCTTTTTGTTCGGGAATTCGTGATTTAGTATTCTAATTACTACTCTAGCGTTCATCTTGAAACTGAAATGTTCTCGAAAGCAAAATCCCAATTTGGTAAAATTTCGCCACACCCACATCTTCGCAACGAGCAACTAAGATGCGATATCTGAATCTAAAACGATATAAAATCGTATTAGAATATACACAGAGAATCTGTAACTAAACGTTTTATATTAACCATTTAACGACGGCTAGATAATAAGTATACCCGATCAACGGCAGCGGAAATTCATCATCCAAGACTCTTTAGGGGTTAAATTTCCCGTTATTAAGAAGCCTTTTAAAATGTAATTAACGCAGTTTCCGTTTAAATGATAAGTCAATCTGTCGCTGTCTTTAACAACTACGCCAATGCTGCATGTAATCGACTTTTTAATGATAGGCCGGATGTATCTGGTTCTTTTTTCTGATTTCACCCTCTCTTGTACATACCTTCCAGTGTAACCCGCGGAGAAAAATAATTCATTTTGCTTATTATCGTCATTCGTCGTTTTAAATACTGCGTTGCCTAATTGAGCCCCCGAGATGCGTAAAATTACCGAATAACGAGTCGTTTTCGTCATTGTTTTCAAAATACTTCGTCATGTATGAGTATATGATATCTAAGTTTGAATCATTTATGCGAGTATTTTTTTGAGCAACGATGTTGTGTATTTCAAAAAAATTAGCTCAAGGATGCCTCAATTTTGATTAACAAATTGGTAGCTGGCGATTAAGGGCAGTAGAATTTTGTATAATTATAATAACGACCCCTTCAACCCCCCTGATCATTTCTATTTCTCCACTACCCATGTTGCTCTTTCAGCTATGTAAAACTGAAGTGCACATTCCAATCTTACATAATATCTGACTTTATCTAGTTACAAGTTCAAAGAGTCGGACACAATGTTATCATGTCTCGTGAAATATTTGAAATCAAATTTTGTAACAATCTAAATTTTACCAAATTCAAAAGTCAACTGACCACTTAATAAAATTTTTCAATCCGAAAAAATGGGAATTTCCGAAATTTTTCAAGTCCAAAAAATCATTTGAAATCTGAAAAAAGTTTCAAGCTCAAAAAGCCCAGAAAAGTCTGACAAAATGTCTAAAAGTCAGCGTGACGAAACTCTGTGGCGATTTTTACGAGTTTGATCATCGCAAAAGCATATCCTATGCTAACAGGTAGAGCTACGTTGTTCAAGGACAAAACAGACAATCACAAAGGTGATGTAACAATTCAAGTCCGCTGCAAAATAACTGATCATGTTAAAATGGGAGGACCTACGTTATTCAAAGACAAAACATGCAATCACAAAGGTGATGTAACAATTCAAGTCCGCTGCAACATACCTGATCAAATGAGCGGAGCTACGTTGTTCAAGGACAAAACATGCAATCACAAAGGTGATATAACAATTCAAGTCCGCTGCAAAATAGCTGATCATGTTAAAATGGGCGGAGCTACGTTATTCAAGAACAAAACACGCAATCACAAAGGTGATGTAACAATTCAAGTCCGCTGCAGCATACCCGATCAAATGATCATGTTAAAATGGGCGGAGCTACGTTGTTCAAGGATAAAACAGACAATCACAAAGGTGATGTAACAATTCAAGTCCGCTGCAACATACCTGATCATGTTAAAATAGGCGGAGCTACGCTGTTCAAGGACAAAATACTCATGCAAGTCGGCTGCAACATGCGTCATATTGTTAAAACTGACGGAGTCAATGTTTCAAGGACGAATTGTATGTCAATGGTTAAATTGGAATAAGTACGATGAAATTTTACGCAATCTCGAATTAATATGCGATACAACACAACAATTCGACGAAATTCCGCACAAAACTCCTATCTGGTGTTGAAAATAGTAAAACTCACTTTCTTTTCAAACTGTTTGATTTATTCAACTCGTTACGAAATTATTAAATTTCGTCAAGTTGAACGAGAAAAGTTTATATGTATACGAGTGCAGACGGAGACGCCCGTCATGTATTAGTTTTGAAATAGAGAGGCTTGCTAAATTCGCGACGATTGTGTCGACGCTTAATACACATCCATTTCTTCTTGCAACAACCGAGTGAATATTCCAGTCGGGCCTTACGTTACGTTTATAAAAGCAGTCGAAAGAAAACTATAAAATTACACAAGAAAGAACTGCGCCGGGGTAAAATAACCATAAATCTTTTTAGCAACTATGTGGATGCATGAAACCGAGAAACAATTTCAACTCAACTCGTATGTTGTTGGAGAGAGAATTTTAACAGCTGCTTATCCACTTTTCGTTTTAATTTTATTCAGTTGATGGTTTCAAAGTTTTCGGCTGCTGCGTACGAAAGAAGCGCATTTATTTAACGAAAAACTAAAACGCTAATGAGTTAACGATGTTTGTATATATACTTTCCCTCCAGCCACTCTGCCTTCTTTGGCGCAGCGAAACTTGAAAAATGAAAATTTCGCCGGCGTGAAAAACTTCAGACCCCACACGGTAACGCGGACCGAGTGTAAAATGTAACACCAGTGGCATCTCGTACCGTACATCTCTGACTTTTATACTAATTTTCTTTCCACCGAAAGGGATACCGAAGAGGGGTTGAAAAACTTTCGAAAAATACCTGCGTACCTTTTTGTTTCGGAATACTAACCGAATTTTCGACCGTATCCGCAAAATTATAAATTAATAATGGTCGTACCAATGATTTGGAAAAATTATAAAACGGGTTCAAACATCGGAACGAAGTTTTTACTTGTAGGGTTACCCAATATACGACCTTGTGTCAGGCTCACGGCTCAGAATGCCAAGTAGGACAAATGACAGTTACCTTGATGTCATAAAATAGCAGAAAACTTCTTATGAAAGTTACGAGCATTTTGACGTGCGTGATGACTGGAAAGAATGATTGCGAGGGCAACTGAACCGTGACAATAATTTCGCCCCGATACGGAGCTCAGCGCTGAGCTTTATAAATACTAATTTTGCACGCAGATTTCGTTGCTGAACCGATTCCTGGAACCGTGGGTGCTGCTAAGCTGGGCATATGTTTAAAGGAGATTATCGTATGAAGAAGGTGTGAATGGATGTGGAAATCATCGAATAAGATTAAAAACTTTTTGACATTTTTTTCTCCAGTATTATTTTTCGCTTCGCTCGAAATGATGAAAAACTGCTTATTATGTGCTTTGCGCGGGAAAATAGGTGTTTTTGGTTATTTCGCTTGGACAAGCTTTGCACGAGTTGAGCGGTTTCGTTCCGTGTACGCGGTTAAAAGCCAGCTCGAGAGGGAAAATGAGAGATTTAACGTCGAGAGTTACAGTATGGAAAAAAATGAGTCAAATGAAAAAGAATAAAAAGATCTCGCGCAAAAGTGTAGGTAAATGTTGAATAATCTGAAAACCCAGAAAGACTGCGGTCCAAAGTAATCCGTACCTTTTTCATATACCTACTTTTCTCAATTACACGTCTCCGACGAAAACCCTTTTAAATAGAACGATGTTAAATGGCCGTGAATTCAAAAGCAACCAAAGCATAAAAGAAACATTCAATACCCTGAACTCCCGCTGATGTTTTTACTCGTGTATTTAAACATCTCTCTATATACAGCTATACGTACTTACCAACTTCTAGTCACGACTCGCCATTTTGTTTCGCGAAATAAATAACAAATAATTAGGTTTTCGCCTACTGTAGAGGTACTCGTATTCGTATACCTATTTAACGAATCAACCTTGTAAAGTGTTTTACCAACTAAACGAATGCCCTGCAAGAGGATTTTTGTACAGTCGTCGGTGACGTAACTTGATTTTTGGTTCCATGTTTTCCTTCATTTGATTCGAATCATTCTCACTTGAGCAATTTATTTAAGCACATCGAGAACATTAGATATAAGTTTCATGTCGTAAAAAATCATGTTATTTCTGTTCTTAAACCAGTGTTTTAATAGTCTGATAAAATGTCTAAAAAGTCAGTGTAGTCTCTGAAATTTTCAAGTTCAAAAAGTCAGTGGAAATATGAAAATTTTTTCAACTCCAAAAAAGTTTGACAAAATGTCTGAAAATGGAGCCATCCCAAAAGCATATCTAGAGGGAGGGTTCTAAAACGCACCAATTCCTTCTTTTTTTCAAAAATGAGAATTTTTCAAAATTTGTAATTTAGGAAACATTCTACATCATTACTTTATGATAAAACAACAATAATGAACATTTTACCGCCAACTCACCTGTTTGGGTTATTTTTAATTAGAGATGGAAGGAGGGAAAATCAGAAAAGTGTCGAACAAAAGAAAAACAACTAGAAAGACATCAACGCAGTCGTTCATTTAAAAAAAAAAACATGTATCTATCACACTCCCCCCTCCGGTCACCTCAAATTGTCTTAAGGAGCCAAAGTGGTATCTTTTGACGGTTTGAACTTATTATATCCTTCCCCACACCTTTTCAGTTCAAAAAAACGTATTTATTGTGAGGGGTTTAGTTTTGTGTAACATCCACAGACTCCACAGTCTCCCATCAAACTGATCTAAGACATTGAAATTTTGTATGTGGATTCAATGGGTATTCTGGATGTGCCTCTTTGAGAGTTTAAAGTATTCATTTCCCCCATACATTTTTGTATCACAATACTGAATTTGGGTGTCCAAGATGTGCTCTTCGAAATTTTGCATTTCCTCCGCACCCCTTTAGAGATGCAGAAAATTGAATGTCTGAGCGCTTCCAGCAATAACTGTGTTTATCACAAATTACAAATTTTTAAAATAGCACACTGCACACATTTTTTTCAAAAGTAGCGCGAAAAAAAAAACAAAAAAAGCACGAATTTTTATTTTTACAATTTGGTATGACCCCCTGAAGTGGCACCACCTGTGCTTAACGTCAAATGTCAAAATCTTTGGAACTTGACTCCTCCCCTTCAACCTCTTAAAAGGTCAATAATCGAGAAAAAAAACTTGACACCAAAGTTACTTCACTAGTATCACAGCCAATTTGTATCAGCTATGAAGACTTTGAATATTTTTTTGCAGTGGTTCCAAAAATGTTCAATTTTGAAGACCTTCCCTAAATAAAATCGACCTCGTTTTTCCAGTAAGGATAACGATCAGCATGTTTATATTGATCCTATGGTCATCGCGATGTAGTTTTTATACAAAGCGTACCTTTATACCTAGTTACCTACACATACTACGTATATAAAATGCCAACACAACGTAATAACTTCCGACTTGAAAAAGGGTCCGTTTATACCGCAACTACCAACCAAGCAAGTATTTAGCGAAACGAACGTTATTTTCCTTGACACGCAGCAGAAGAATTGAAACGCGACGAAAGCATTCAATTAGCGAAGACGGGGAAAAAATGTAAAATATTTCCATCTCATAGGAGAATTTTCCTTCTTGTTCACGTGCATCGGTACAAATTACGTCATCGAAATGCCTCAAGTAAAAACCTTCGATGTGTATACGTGAATATGTGTGTAGATGTTGGTATTATTTAAAGAATGAGATATCTAATAAACGAGTTAATTAAAATTTACGAACGGAGGGAAAAAATTGAAATGAAGTCGATTGAAAATTCGTACCGAACAGCGTCGACAGTTTGAAAAGTATAAATTTTTTTTACAAATAGAATGAAAAAATTTTAATAATTAAAACTTACGATATTCTTTTCACAGTTGATGTAATTTCATTGTCGATAGTGAATTTTACGGATTGGTTTGAGAAAAAGTTATAAAATTAAATGTGACGTCATTCAAAATACATAATTAAACGAATTAGGTAATTTACAATAAAATTTTCTTCAAATTGATTAGTTCTCGACGATGAGTATGGCATAGGCGAATTTTTTTATTACGAAATTGAGAATCGTAGCGAGATTAAATTCATCTTTAAAATACGTTAGGCTGTTTTTGGTATACATACACACGTTTGTACTATTATCGATTTCCCTTGTCTTTTCCTTCCATCACGGTATTGTTTTTTTTTTTTTTTTTGAAAAGAAACGCGAAAAAAATACAAATAAATTGCGAATACCGTGGACGAATTTGTACCAGCTGACGTTTAATCTTAAAAAACCATCTTATATATATCGACCTTTTGAGAAAATTTAGCGGTGTGTTTTTTTTTCCTCCCCATCTTCGTTCGGATTTCACTCGTAAAACCATACGCATCCCTTCGGCCTGGAAGGACCAAGGCGCAGCTCGCGTTGACAATTTACGCAAATGGTTGAAAGTTTATAATGTTTTCTAAATCCGTGCAAAAGTCGGCCGCCGCGTCGCCGTCGCCGGCTTCGGCTTCGTTCAAACTTAATTATAAAATGATCGAGAAAACATCGCCGAATGCGCGCGGACGAGATTTTGTATTTTAATTAAATGGAATTTAGTTTCGGCTGCTTCGTGATCAGAATACGATGCCGGCAGTTGGTACCGATGATGAGATATTTTAATTTCGAAAAACCATACCGAACGAACAAGTGCGACAGTATTGGCTCGAGTCACATTGTTATGATTGGGTCAGTTTCGTCCTACACACCCAAACCTATACCTATGTAAATGGTCATTTGCACTGTTTATTTGTGTTTCGCATTATGTATCCACGAAAACCTTTTCGGTATTCGAAGAGTGCCCGATGTAGTGTACACACGTGTCGTGTCTGTACAGTTTCCATATCTATTTGTGAATATCTAAAATGGCATGCATTTGATTCTTCGAGCAAATAATCCAATAATATTGCTTTTGTGTATCTATATTCGATATGGGTAACTTTATTATAAATGCAGCGTATTTTCATAATGAAATGTATAACATTCTCGATACACCAGCGAATTGCTATAATAATAAGCAAAAAGAGATGGGAAGAGAAAATGGAACTATGCGATGTCGATGACAAAAAAATCATCTTCCGAAGTAATACAAAAGTTGTGCCAAGAACCCAAAATGACCTGGTACAGGTTTCATTTCCTGACTCAATTTCTTAGCGTTCTTAAATTCTGTCAAAGTTCAAAACAATAAATTGAAATATATAATTGAATATCTTTCAAATAATAAATAATCACAATTAAAATTTGAAATCGTTCTTCGTTCTGTAGCTGCTCACTGCTTAGTGCTCACGTATACATGAGATCTCCAATGAAATACATATTGATACAAATGATATATTATACCCTCGTGAATTAGTCATCTACGTACATTGTACTCAAAGGTCGTTCCATCTCCAACAAACATTTGAAAGACGACCTGATACAATCAAGAGCCATATTCTCTAAACGCGAGTGCTTGAAGATGGGGCGAAGGGGGCTATTTTTCATCACACAACAAAGTCCTTTAACCACGTGCACCCCAAAAATTGCAGATTTGTTCATAATTCGAATCTCTTTGCCCGGCTACAATAAACAATTACCATTGAAATGCGACGTAATGAATATAGCCGACACAGGTATGCTAATGAAGCTGTGTAATATAACATGATAGTGGTACCAGCACAAGATAAACCTTACGTTAGGTACGCGTCTAACTCGAGCAATCTGATACAATATGCAAGACAGCCAACGTATCTTTTGTCGGGCTAACAACGATTAATTATACAATAACTATTCAACTCGGTATTGTACGCGATGCTGCCACCGCCGTCGCAGTGGCAACTTTCGAGGTTACATAATTATTTATACTCGGATAAACACTTGCTTTGAAATTCAATCAAACTAGACTAATTGTATGGCCACGGTATTAATATTGTACGATATGCCCACGACGATGGCGAAAAAGTCGAGATTTTGGAAATGTTGGAATAAATCTGGCTTACTTATTATCGAAGATCTCGGGTTCATACTTCATGGAGGGAAACGTGAATGACAGAATGACCAATGAAAAATTTCAAAATTGAATGCAACTTAAAAGGGGGAACAATTTCTAATTATTTGAACTTTTGATACTGCGAATTAATGGATTTATGAACTTCCTGTTGAAATGTTAACATACCTCCCAGCTAGAAATCTGCACCCATCCGCTACCATTCTCGCTATGGTGCGAAAGTAGTAGCAAAACGGAGTGCGTGCCTCACTTTCAGCTTTTTCACACCCAAAAAAGCAGTTATGGTGGCACGCGCTGCCTTTCACTACGTGAGCGCAGTGGTAGCAAAAAGTGGCGAGTGCCACTATCATTTTTGTTAT
>FIZU01038975.1:0-21867 GCA_900064475.1 Pseudococcus longispinus | reverse complement strand
CTCCAAGATCTAAATTCACAGTTCCCACGTCTCTAGCCAAATGGCTGTACACGACGTGGCTAAATAAAAAAATAAAATAAAATAAAAATAATTTTCACTGGATTAGTGTGTTGCTTGGGTTCTCTGGCTACCCATATTTTACCATTCATATTTTCTTATTTTTTGAATTGAACAATTTTCTGATCCTTCTTCTCAGCCTCCCCCCCCCCCCCCCCGGGCAAAATTTTATCAAACTTTTATTCCTCGCTACGTCAGCTATTGAAATGGCAATTCTCAACCTAATTCATCCCAAATAAAAAACATCCAAAACCAAAATTACCTGTTGTATTTGGTGACTTCCGCGATCAGCCGATTCCCTCGCATGAACGCTGTTTCTTCTCTTATAAATCAAACTATCGTCTACGGTATCGAGATCATCTTCGGACTGTTTCTCTCTTGGTATCCGGGCGCTCTTCGATCTGATGAAATCACCTTGTCCGTCATTTCGAACGGTCATATAATCGCTCCACCTTTTCTCAAAACTACTCTGCATTCTACCGCCAGTCGTGGTGAACACCCTGCTGGACGCGTCTTCGCCGGGTACTGCGCTCGCGTACGCAGACATATCACAAAAAACGCTTTGATATGGTAACTTGGTATCGCTAATTGGTATACTTTTCGACGTAAAGTCCGGCTGGTTGGTTTTGGCCACCAGGTATTGGGCGGATTTGCGCATATTCTGCGCGTATCGCTCCTCCGACCAATGGAAGCTGTCCGAATTGACGATATCTATGCTAGATTTGGGTCGCGGTGGAGGCGCGTACGTATCCATCGCTTTACCGGTCCGGTAATCGTGCATGGTTTGAGCGGTGATCGTCTCCAGCACAGATTTCGGTTTCTCTTTGCGTTCCGGTTCGAGGAAGTCGGCGCTGTGGGGTCTATTCATCAGTTGCCTTTTAATGGACGATGATGAAGACGAGGTATCGTAGACGGTGGGTAAATTCTGGCCGGCTTGCTGTTCCTGAGGACCTAGGAGAGTTCTGGTACTGGCGGCGCTCTGGTTACAGCTGACTGATAAATTGTATAATTCTTCGTAATCCGGATTATAGGTGTTGACGGGCTTAGCGTAGGTTCTCGGATCGATGGGCGGAGATCGACCGTACGTGTCGGGGGTACGACGTTCGACGTAGTTCAAATGCGACTGGGTAACGTTCGCTAATGTTTTATTGACGTAAGGCGCCGGATACACTCGATCGCTTCGTATCGCGTATTCCGGCTGCGATTGCTGGCCGGCCAGCTGCGAATGCTGGGTCAGCATTTCGTTGGTGGAGATGCCTCCGCATTCGGCCGATTGGTCGGACGCTTCTGTGACGCGTCTCGGTTTCGGCGGAGCGTTCACGTACAACGGTTGTACGTAATTTTCGACGTTATTCAAACGCCAACCGTTGCTCGGTATGGCGCTTTTTACTAATTCATTCACATCCGGATGACTACGATAGTTATTATGGAAATTGAAATTAACGTTCTCGTTCTTTTCGCCAACGACGCCTGCTCCGCCACCGCCTCCGGCAGCCGCAGCCACGAAACGATGAGCCATCGTATGACTATTCTTGTGCTCGTCGACGACGGATCTGCGAAATTAAACGTTCTAGTTAAATACCACGTATACGAAAATTAAACAACCCAATGCAAACAAATTGTATACACACTTCTAACCGTACTACTCGAGACTCCCAGCTACTCCACCCCATCTACCATTCTGTGTCTCGCGTCGCTCGTGCAAATTAATTCGACGACAACGACCGTTTTCCGCAAAATATACGCACCTTCGTACCTATGTAGACTCACCTACGAGTATATTGTACTCGTATTTCGAGACTATGTAGCGAGTGTACTACTTTAGTGGTCTCTTTTTCATCTCACACTGTGTATCTCTTCCTCCCTCCCTTACCATGTCGTCGTCGTACATTTACGTCTTTTTGCATACCACATGCAGGTACTTGAAACCCTTCTGTCGAGTTGAAAAATCTACGTAGGTATTCTTAACGGTCAGAGAGATGGTAATTTTCTATAATTTTGATAATATAATTAGCCGAGTACCGAAGGAATGAATCTCGTAATATTTAATGGTATTATCGTATACTCGTATTTGCATACTGAAATAATCCAAAATACAACCGAGCAAAATAACCCAACAGATTACCATTGTTAAGGAAAGGGATACCTAAGGTATGAATTTTTATATAAATGAATATATTCAAAAGGTACTCGTATCATTTGCGAATGGGTGGATCCTTTAGTTTTCATTCTAATTACCTGGCTGGAATTTTATTCCCCCAGAAATGGAGAATTATAACGTTGATTTGAGAGAATTTAAGTGTATATTTTTTTGATGGACATATTCCCCCTAATGACAATAAAAAGTCAAAAATCTATAATTTCAACAGTAAAATCCATGACTTCTCCATAATTTCCATGACCTGTTAGACACCCTGTTTTTAAAAAAACTTTTTTTTTTATCTAGTCAGTTAATAAATAAGCTCTAAAATTCATTTGAATCATTTTTGGCGATTTAAAAAATTTTTGATATCATTGAATTTTTGTCAATTTTTGAAAATTGAAGCCTCTAGTGCGATCAGATGATACTATAATCGTTTTTATTACTTTTTAAAAATTTCTATGTTTCCCCGAGACGCAAATAACTTGAAAAATGAATTCTCGTTTTTTTTTTGGTCCACCCTAATGCTTTACCAGAAGAATCTTGTTTCTTGCATTTCAAGGTTTCGGAATCGAAAATGACCGACGCGGGTCCACACATGCGTCAGATGAACTTCACCAAAGTTGCTGCAGCTTTTCCCAGCCTTTTTCCACTCTCTCGCTTGAGCTTTCATGCTGAAAAGTTCAAACTTTGAACAGTTTGTACCTACATTTCATCAAACTATTTCTTTTTCACATTAAACTTCCAAAAATGTGTCGCTATATTATGAGCACCCTGTGGTTGAAAAATTCTCAATATGTGAGGAAGAAAAAGCAAAACCGTATTAAACTCTTCTCGAAAGAAATTTCTTAGCACTAAAACCTCTTCGAAAAAAGTTTTCCAACTTCGACAAAGAAATTGAAAAATTCTCAACAAATGAGAACACACTAAAAACCTTTGAAAAAATTGATAAAAATCAGATTGAAATTTGAAACCTCGATGAAAAAATATCTTTACGATAACATCGGTAACCTTTTTCGAAAAAGTCTAAAAAAAATGGTAATTTCTTCCAAAAAAAGTCTAATGCAGCATAGAAAATGAAGCAATTCCAACATCTCGTCCATCGTCACAGCATTCATAAAAAATGAACCATAAACCAACCGAAGTCCCATCGACTTCACAACTCATTCCTATATCTATATAGTCACACAGACCTAATCTGCCCCCCCATAGTAAAAGCAGCCTACATTACATCCCAAGTCCACGCGCGGTCTAATACATACAAAAACTGCATAAAATTTACAGCACGTTCGAAGAGCATGTGACGAGCATGAGAAAAAAAACACGAGGACGCAAACAGGCCGTAATAAAATTCGATACTCGTTTCGGAAAAATCAAACATCAACTCGCCGTTATACCAGTATAAGGAAAGAGCAAAGACGAAAAAAAATACCAATCAAAATTCAACGTGAAAAGAGAAACCCTCCCTTGGTTGTACGATACAATGAGGAAAACTTTCCTAATGTAAGTTTAACATTTCTATGAATAAAAGAAGGAAAAAAAAAGGAGAAGAGAAGGAATTATAGTACATCCATTGTGTATACTCGCACATGAAATACCTAGTTGAAGTCAAACCACGTAAACGAATATTTTACAAAATTAAATTATAAAAATTACCCGTTAGGTTGTTGTTGCGCGATCGTTGCTAGACTCATGGAATTCATCCATTGTACCATTTGCTCTCGAGAGTCAGCTGCGAAATAATAAGTTCTCATATTAGCGTGCTCCGCTTTGAAGCTGTATTTCTTGCGGAAAATTTTCCCTTCTATGGCTGAACAAGGAGATATTTTATAAGACGGTAACAATATCGAGCCTAATAATTTTTCTTCTTCCGGATCTGTAACAATGTTTTTTCATATCTAATGTAAACAAGGTATTGCCATTTTTTTCAAAATGATAAGAATAAGGAAGGATTAAAATACATATAAAAAAGCCCCTCCTGGATTCTCCGTTCATTTCCATTTCCTCGCTATCCATGAAAGTATAAAACATAGGATATGCTTTCGCTTTTTCTGCCATGTCAAACTGAAGTGCATATTCCAGTCTGACTTGATCTGATTCTAAGTTCAAAAAGTCGGACACAATGTTATCATGTCTCGTGAAATGTCGAAAAGTCACATTTTGAAATAATCTGAAATTTTTCCAAGTTCATAAATCAACTGATCACATTATGAAATTATTCAAAATCGAAAAAGTCAGAATTTCTGAAATTTTCTAAGTCAAAAAAATCGTTTTCATTATACATGCACAGAAAATAACACGTTACATGCGCGCCAAGCGACCAGGAACGCAAGTATTACAGTGTTGTGTAAATTTCCCGTCCTAGGATGGGAAATTAACGATTCGCTATTTTCCCAGCCATGGGAGGTAAAAAACAACAAAGTAAACAACGCAATGTGCATTGCGGATGCTGGTTTGATTTTATGTTTTACTTATGTGATTTCAGAAATCGTTGTGTTAGTGCTCTTGTTTTAATTTTATTGTGGTAATTAATAAAAATAACGTTCAAATATTCGTTATGGAGTGTAATAGTGATAGCGATGCTGATGAACATCGCAACCAGTGTACACCTCCGGAATTAAGGAATGCGGCGGAAATCGCAAAAAACGACATCATTCCCCGTAAATCAAAAAATCGCTATCAAAATGCGTACAACAACTTTATAGTTTGGCAAGAAAAGAATGGGGCGAGCGATATATTTTCAGAATCGGTATTGCTTGCATATTTTAATGAACTTTCGACAACTAAATCGCCGGCTACTCTATGGAGTACGCATTCTATGTTAAAAAGCATGCTAAAACTGAAACATCACGTTTCGATTGTTAAATTTACAAACTTGTTCGGTTTTCTAAAAGCGAAGGGGAAAGGATATACCCCGAAAAAAGCTCCAGTGTTCAGTGATGAACAAATATCAGAATTTATGGACAATGCACCGGATGAAATTTATCTTGCAAAGAAAGTAAGTACCAAATTATCTTGTTAAAAAATGATACTAAACAAGTGAAGTAAACTTTCATTCTTATTTCATTGTGTTACTTTAGGTTATTTTAATTTTCGGCCTAATGGGTGCCTGCCGGACCGACGAATTAGAACGTTTGGAAATTGACAACGTTATCATTCAAGGAGAAATGTTCCTAGTAAAAATACCAACTTCGAAAACGGATGTTGTCCGTTCGTTTACAATCAGTGGTGAATATTTCAATATTGTAAACCGATACATTAAACTTCGACCAGCGAACATCAATTCGAAGCGATTTTTTGTGCGATATTCGAATGGAAAGTGTGTTGCTCAAGTAATTGGTAGAAGCAAGATTTCCGATACTCCGGCTGTTATTGCCGAATACTTGAAATTAGATCATCCGAAGAGTTATACGGGTACTATTTAGTGTATATTCATTAAGTAATGATAAAAGTATAAAGAAAGTAATGCAGATGTTTTATTCTGTTTGTAATAGGACATAGCCTTCGTAGAACATCAACCACGTTATTAGCGAATGCCGGTGCCTCTATGGAAACCATAAAAAGGCATGGAAATTGGAAATCCACGTCTTCAGCTGAAGGATATATCGATGTGAGCGTAGGTTATAAACAGGAGACAGAACATTTACTCCATTCGGCGATTAATCGTTCTAAAAATCGAAAAAATCGGGATGGTTCTCGACCGATCAATTCAAATAATACATTCCAATCAGGTACTGTTTAGTGTATTTTCATATAATTATAAATACAAAGCAAAGTATTACAGTGATTTAATTCTGTTCATGATAGCTCCTAGCTCCAAGATGATTCAAAAACAAGATGATTCTCGATCGATCAATTTAAATAACTTCCATTCAGGTACTGTTTAGTGCGTTTTCATACTTATGCTGATAAATACAAAGTAAAGTAATACGTTGATTTAATTCTGTTCATGTAGCTCATAGCTCCAAGATGATTCAAAAACAAGATGATTCTCGATCGATCAATTTAAATAACTTCCAATCAGGTACTGTTTAGTGCGTTTTCATACTTATGCTGATAAATATAAAGTAACGTAATACGTTGATTTAATTCTGTTCATGTAGCTCATATGTGTAGCTCCGAGATGAATCAAATAGATGCTAACGAATCTTCGCCGATCAATTTGAATGATATCTTCGAATCAGGTACTGTGTAGTGTATTTTCACATAAATGTAATACTAAATACAAAGTAAAGTAATACAGTAATTCAATTCTGTTCATAACAGATCATAGCTTACCGATGAATACAAGTACGAATATAATTGAAAATTCGCAATTGATCAATATTGATGATGATATTTTCGAATTCCCACTCATTGCAAATCCTATAGACGAAAACGTGAACGAGTCGTTGCAGTCACAAAAGCTCAACAAACATGTAACTTTAAACAGCTGCCAAAACTTTACAATTATTTTTAAATAGATATAGTAACAGGTACTTACTGTGAGTGTGATTTTTTCATTCATATTTTTCGTAATTTTCGAGTATTCGTGTATTCTTTTAATGTGATCTCAACTGATTTGTTAATTTACCTAGTTGAAAGTATTATTATTCTCGACAGATTATCTTTTTTTACGTGAAGATTACTTTCAAGTTATGATATTTCGTGCATGTTTTGTTAATTTCGTTGAATATTTTTAAATCAGATTATGCCAAATCGGTTCAAGTTACTTTTTTTCTAGTTTAATCTCAACTGATCTGTTAATTTACCTAGTTGAAAGTATTATTATTCTCGACAGATTATCTTTTTTTACGTGAAGATTACTTTCAAGTTATGATATTTCGTGCATTTTTTGTTAATTTCGTTGAATATTTTTAAAACGAGATTATGCCAAATTGGTTCAAGTTACTTTTTTTTAGTTTAACCTCAACTGATCTGTTGATTTGGTTTAAGAAAGTATTATTACTTTTATTCAATTTCTAAATAAAGAACGTGATTACGTTGTTTCAATCAATCTTTAATTCATTTCTTCTAATAAAATCAATTTTCATTGCACCCTCGCTTGGCGCGCATGTAACGTGTTACTTTTCAGTTCATGTATAATAAAAACTATCTTACAATACAAGGACGAGAGAAACTTACCTGTCTCGCGTTACACCTTTGCTCACCTCGCCTTCGGCTCGGTTCGCAAATATTTTTACTTCACTCGCTTCGCTCGTTCAGTAAAAACTTTTGCTTCGCTCGCTACGCTCGCTCCGCAAACCCTAAACTCGCTCGACACGTAATAGTTTCTTTCCCGTCCTTGTATAGTAATATACTATTAAAATCTGAAAAAATTTTCAAGTTTAGAAAATTTAAAACAGCCTGACAAAATGTCTGAAAGTTGGCACGATTTCTAGAAGGGGATTCCCTAATAGAATGGTGAAATCGACCCTAGACCCAAATTTTCCTCAAAAGTGGTCCAAAATGTTACCCCATATGTAATAACTCAGACTCACCACCGAAATTTTTGACCTCCACCCCTATCCATACCCAAATTATTACCCCTAAAAATCGTAATTTCAATACGCGAAATCTTCGGAGGGGCTGAGTGAAAAATTCTGAAATTTTCACAGATCGTGGGCACTATGTGGGTACACTTGAGGAAATTTTTTTCAAAAAAATCGAATAAAATTGTCTCAATTTTTTTGTATTTTGAAATTTTTGAAAAATTGACCAAAAATTTTGGGTAATTTTCAAAACTGAAAAAAACTATTCATTTTACATTTAAGGGGAAAAATTTCGAGTTTTTTTCGGGACCCAACCCCCTCTCCCATTTTGATGTTACTCCATGAGAAAATGATGCCGAAAAATTGTTTAGCCCAATCGATTCATATTAACCCGCCCTCAACGACCATTTTAAAAATTGAACATATTGTAACTAGCGTGAGCTCGGGATTTACCACGCGCAATAGTGGAGTAATCCTGAGCTCGGACTCGTTTTGTTCAATTTTCAAAATGGTCGTTGAGGGGCAGGTTAATATGAATCGATCGGGCTAAAAAAATTTCGGCATTATTCTCTCACCGAGTGGCATCAAAATGGGGGCTTGGATTCCGAAGAAAAATCAAAAATTTTTCCCCTTCCAGTACAAAATGAGTAGTTTTTTTCAGTTTTGAATTTTTCAAAGAATGTTCCCATCATTTTTGGCCCTTGAAAAAAATATATGTTATATCTAAGAATATTACAAAATTTTGAAAAAAAAATTCAGCCAAATCACCCACTCACAAAATTTTTTGGTAATTTTTAAAACAATTCAAAGTACAAAAAAATTGATAAAATTTTATTCGATTTTTTTGAAAAAAAATTCCTCAAGTGAACCCACATAGTGCCCACAATCTGTGCAAATTTCAGAATTTTTCACCCACCCCCTCCGAAGATCGATTTTTAGAGGATGATAAGTTGGAAATGGGGGAGAGTCAGAAATTTCGGTATTGAGTTTTTTAGGGGTAACATTTAGGAACACTCTTGAGGAAATTTGGGTCAAGGGCCAATTTCACCATTTTACCAGGGAAGGCCATTTTCCAAGTCCAAAAGGTCTGGATTGTTTGTTGACAAAATGTCTAAAAATCAGGACGATCTCTAAAATTTTCCAAGCCCAAAGAGTGAATGGTAATTTGAAAATTTTTTCAAGTCTAAAAAAGTTTGACAAAATGTCTGAAAGTCAATGTTAGGTAAAAAGCTGTCTGACAAAATATTCTGATTTGAACTTTTCTTCAAATTTTTCAAGTCCATAAAACTAAAATTTTACAAGTTCAAAAATTCATTTGAATTAAAAAAAATTTTCAAGTCCAAATAAGTCTGACAAAATGTCAATTTTGTGTCGTTTTTTGCAGGTTTTATTATCGCAAACGCATATTCAATGCTAAAAATATTCTAACAACAAGCTCTCATATTTTTTTCTGTCGAATTTCCAAAAATCACAAAAATAATTTCTATTCTCACAAAATTTTAGCACATCAAACATCACATTTCAATAATATTTTTCGAAGAAAATCCATCAAAACACAGCCACAAAACAATATTAGTCATTTCGTGCACACAGATCCACTACATTTTTACACGATACAAATCTTACACAAAATGTCCAGCTTCATTCGCCATCCAACCTCAAAATCTCGTGTTTTTCGCCTTGCAACCAGCGCCCATATGCAACCAATTTCGCATCAATTACCCTAATTAATCGGTTGGCTAAGCGTCATTTCACGGTGTTCGTCGATACAATATTCTTACCTTACGTACGCGTCAAACCATAACGGCGACTAACCTGTTCGCACTGTAATTGCTCGTTTATCGCATAATTTTCCATTAACATTTTTAATTAATCGTTCAAACATCCTCAATACACGTGCTCATCGTCACATCGACATTTAACCGTAGAAAGCTTCCGAAACCGCGACATTACGTACATAGGAAAAAACCGCAGGCAAAATTGACTTTTAAAACCAACAAGAAGCCGTACACAGAAAAACTTTTAAATACCAGATTACGAAATATGTGTTAATTTATCCGACATTTTTTCTACGTTTTTTTCCCTCGCAAACCCAATCCGAGAGCTTTTAAAAATTCCACGTCGAATACCCTGCTTTCATTATACTCGAATCTTTGCCTTTGCCACTTGTCATCATTATGCGACAAAAGATAAAACTACCCTGATCTTGTCTCTCGAGCTGGAGTGCGCATAATTACTAAATAAAAAATCATATTATTTTTGTTACTTGTAATGACTGCAGCATTTTTTTTCTCTCTTTGCAAAAGCCTTCGAATAAAATTTATAATAAAAAGGGGGAAAACAGTTACCGAAGTTGTTGTCAATGTTGAAGCGGAAAAAGCATAAGCAAAACATCAGCTGGCAGTTCGACGGATTTTACAACTCTTCGTTATTATTATTTTTTTCCATATTAAAATATTATTTCGGTTGTAGCTCGTGATAAGTTTCAAACTTTTTCTCTGCGTTTTTTTTTATTCGACTTTTTTCTCCTCTGTAGCCGACCCAGCTGATGTTGCTTTTTTTTCGCCCGAGTTCGAAAATTAAAATATTTTCCGTGTCAATATGCAATTACAAGGGTTTTTTAGAATTTAATTAATTCAATTTTTGATGCAAAAGAGAACGAAAAAGTCAAATACACGCATTTTTTTATTTCAAACGCAGTCGAGTTTTCATAGCGATGAAATTTTGAAAAATCGTCAATTTTCAAGGATATTTGAAAAAATAAGTTGACGAAAAATTCAGATTTTTGAACATTTTAGATGGATTTTCAAGAGGGTTATCTTTGAATATTTCACTTTCCTCTCAATTCTGCAACACTGTTCCAGCCAACGTCCAGCATTTTCTTTCTCAATGCTCAAAACTAAATTGGATACGTTCAAAATTTCAAATTTCAGAAACCAACCCTAAAATTACTGATGATCCTTCTGAAATTACAAAAATCCTAACCCTTCTACGAGAAACTAAGTTATTTAATTCCATATAATTTTTCTTTCACTGGGCTAAATAATCTCAATAATTACAAACGGTCAATATATTTTTTTTTAAATCCATGTAGAAAAAAAATTACAAAAATAACAAATTTCTTCTTTATCCTACAAGACCCACCCCCTCCCCATCTGGAAGACCATTGTTCAAAAAAAATATTATTATCTAAACTGTATACTTTATACATTTTTCCAAGCTTTTTTGGACTCACTAAAATTTCTAAATAATTATAAAACCGAATTTTCAGATTTCCATCGGCTTGAATATTTCACTTTAATCCAGAGAAGAACTGAAGTTGGCATTATTGAGGACGGGGAAAGAAGGAAACTAAAAAATATAGATTCGTAAAATTATTTTGATTCTTCTGCCTTTCGTTTTCCTGCTAGAAATTTGCTACAAACTGAAAAAAATTGCCCTCAACTACTAACCCTTAAAAAAAATAAAGATGTGGTACAAAAGTTTCAATTTCATCCCCCCTCAATTTTTTTATAATTGCAATTTTTGAAAAAAAAAGAAATTGAAATCATGAATTTGTAATTCAGATATTTTAACATTTTTCAATAAAATAAAAAACTAACAATTGGAAGAGGATTTTTGATTTACAATGAAAATTCGCACAGGAATTCTGCATTCAAAATTTTTCAAGCTTTCGAAAACAATTTTTTGGAAAAATTTGTACTTGGAGGAATGGGCGAAATTTTGTCAAATTTCTACTTCGAACATTATTATTTTAGTGAGTATTTTCAAGGAGAAATTTTTATCCATTGCATTTTTCGAACAAGAATAATACAAAATATCCGTAAAATTGGGCTCAACACCAAGTTTTGAAAAAAATCTTGCACCTTTACAATCATTCCATCGAAAATTTCATCTTCGATTTTTGTGTTGAGATCAACGTAAAGGTGAAAATTTTCGATTTGTCACTCACAATGAACTTTCAGAGTGTATTGAGACGAAAAATTTCCACCCTTATTTTTATTTTAGTTTTTTAGCACAGAAATCGTCATTTTTCAAAAAACGTAGGTGAATTTTGAAAACTGATTTTCTGTGCGAATTTCCACTTTAAATCAAAAATTGTTTTATAATATTTTCATTTTGTCTTCAATTTCGTAAAAAAAAAATGTAAATTTTTAATTTTGGGTCATTTGGGGTCCTGAAACATCTCAATTAGAAACTCACAATTTATTTTTTTAAAAAATGACAATAATAAATTTTTTTAGGATGTTTATAATTGCATTATTATTTCATCCTTAAGAAGATGAGGGGGGGGGGGGTGGAAATTTTTGCACTACAATTCTTTCTGTTTCAAGGGTGAGTAGTTTAATGCCTTTTTTTTCAATTTATACTCGTAGCAAATCTCACATGGGAAAATAAAAGTAGGTAATTTTGATTCGATCCTATTTTCTGTGTGAAATTTCAATTTTGACTGGTAAAAATGAATTCGTGCACTAACTCAACTTCATTCTATATAATGCAATAAAAATTTTTCAGTTTTATCCATCAGATCTCTACTGAACACGAAAGGGTTAAAATGCAAAATTTTTTAACCACCATTTTGTAAATAATTTTCATAAAATTTTTGAATATTTTTATAATTTCTGATACAATATTTTATAAAATGCAGACTAAAATTTTCAGTTTCTTTTTTCTTAGAATTTTTCAAGAAATCGAGTTCGGATTATTTCCATTTTATTTTAAATTACTCTAAAACTATCACGAATCGTTCTCTAAGTTGATAAAATTTATGCTAAAAATGTATAACTTTCGAAATTCACAAAAAAACACATTTTTGAATAGGCACTGAAAAAAAATTTCCCGAAATATTTCAAAAAAATCGCTCAATTTCATAAACCATTCGTACCATTCCTCGGTTCAATACACGAAACCCCCACAGAAAAAAATACTTATCGCAATAAAGACAGCAATAAAAGAATATCTCGTTAAAAAAAAAATACCAAAACAGAAAAAAAAAACGATACAAAACTCCCATTTAAATCAGACACTCGAGACACTTGCATTGAGCCACTCGACGTTATCTGTTCAGCCCTCATTCTACGCGCAGATTTCATCGATTGCCGAGCTCTTGGAAACGAAATTATTGTTTTTCAATGTGCTAGATAATGTAAAAATGGGAAGCATTGCTTCGATAACAAGGTCTTTTTCTCAACTTTTTCAACTTATCGTCTCGAGCCTCACGTCCAGCATATCTACGCACACAGACGAGACATCATCGAACGAAATTCTTTTCAATTTCATTCCACCGCCACTTACACTTTCGTGCCATGCCGGTTCAAAATGATGTTAAAATTTCCCTTATCAGAATCTTTCTCCTCGGCACATCACATACAAAAGCCTATCTATACGTCTACGTAGAAGATATTTTTCCATACAACAAATTCAGACATCGTTTTGAAAACTTTCTTCGCAGCGTACGACGAACAAGAGGTACGTGGCGGTGTTTTCTTATTTCACCAATAAAAAAGGTGAATTTATCGTTTATCTATCAATATTATATATTTCGAGCTAGCGAAATTCCACCGTTAAAAACGCATAAACATGGTTGAAAACGATTCGCCCCGCCGAACTAATATTATCAAATTACCCAGCCGTATACATATATAACACTTTAACACTATATGGAAAATGTTTACGATAGCTCGTACTTACTTTTATAATAAAACAGACAATATTCGGATAAGACGAACCAACGTTTCTTCCACAACATTAACCCTTCACTTCCTTGTTTATGCAACCAGCCTTGCATAGCGACCGGAGCGAACGCAGCACGTTTGACAGCTGGAGGACGTAATTGTGTTTGCGGACTCAGTATACGACGTGGTACGATCGCCTGCATCGGTTGTTGAGCAACCATACAATTTCCGCCGGAATTCTGCGTTAGCAAAAACAGAGAGGAAAAAATCACCATTGGATTAATGACACGAATTTTCATTTTACAGCCTTAACGCCGCAAATAAACCTAATATAAACAAAAGAGATGAATTTATTATGGGTATGCTCATTAATACGACCGTAACGAATACCAAACATACCGTTTATAGTATTTTTTTTTCAACATCATGCTACTAAATTCGTCGGTTTTGTTCCACTTCTGGCTGAAAAATTTTTTCAACATAACTTAGGGCTTTTTTTCCTTTTTATTTTACAAAAACCTCTAATTTGAATTTTTTTCTCGTTATATTTACGAGCCGGAGTATCCGTTGAACGTGAAACGTTTGATTTAGTAAATTTCCTATACATCGAATTCATTCTCATTCCATTTTACATCGAATATCTTAACATTTTACGCGTGATTTTCCTTCAGCATACGATAAAAGCTCCTTCGTTTCGAACGAATACATCGACAAACTATCATTTTCACTTTTCGAGAGCCCGAAACCTTAACGACACCAATTACCAACTTTTAAATGAACATAGCAACCTATAAAAATTCCCTTTGAGATGAGAATTCCAGTCGAAATAAAACCCACTGTACGAAAAACAGAGCGAATTTCCACTGCGAAGAATCTACATTTCCAACAGCTTTTTATTCGCTCCGACAAGTATATTAATTATTTAAAATCTCGTTATTTAGTTCTTATTTCGGATAAAAGTAACAATACGAGCGGACTACGCAGAGTTTTTTCTCGCCTTAGTTCCCACCCCCAGTCCCCTCAACCCTCCGAAGTTCGTCATCTCGCGAATGCTATCACAACTACCGCATACCAATTACTTCTTTGCTCGGTTTTACCATTCGACGAGCTTACTCGCTTTTAGCGGTAATTTACTTTGTACTAGTCGCGAATGCTTTTTAAACGTTTCCGAAACTTTTCCAACATAAATATACCCCTCGACCCCCCCCCCCGCCCAGTATCCCCGGTTCGGCGTTATTAAGTTGCAAGAAAAATACATACTCGTGAGAATAAATATCCTTAATTCGAATCAGTGCAACGCATTTAGACGACATGCTTTCACGAAAAACTTTTAGCTCACTTGTGTTAATTTTATAGTCTCGTGCGTGCTCAACCCTCCTTCCCCATTTGCCTCGCCCGATCACCGCTCAAAAAACCCCCTAAATTGAAAATTTTTTCTAATTTTACGTTCGCAACATTGTGCTTAGGAAAAATTAATTATTAAAATGGGGATGCTTTGGGAGCAATCTTCGATAAACAAATCCAACTTGCAGGCGTCGCAGTTTTGTAAAGTAATCACGTATTTATAGGGAAACGAGGCGAATCCCGACTAATAATTTTAATCGAAATTACAATTTAGCATCTTTTCCGCGCTCAGTCGATGATTTTAATCTAAAACCCATTCCCAATGGTCATTCGTTGCCGGAATACTTGAACGTTTTATTATTCCGATTCGAGAAATTTTTCATCGAGAATGAAATATTTGAACGGGGCGAGGGCGAGGAGAAAGCATGATTTATTGTTGGAGGTTGAGAGGTTGTAATCTTTGTGGAAAGCACTCGTCGTCGCGAGTACACAAAAACGCTTTAAAGATGAACTTGCGATATTAGAAAATTCAACAGGGTGTAATTTGGTTAAAATTAAAAATACGGATCGAAATAAACGTAATTGTAGAAATATATAAAAAAGAAATGAAAATGAAGAATTCAGAATTACGAGGAAAATATAAAAAAATTTCCTTATTGTGAAATAAGTAGGTAGTGTTTCTCCTTCGCTTGGACGATGTGGCAACCCGAACGACACAATGTAGGTGAATTAGCAGACTCGAAGATTTGAAGGCAAACCCAACATCGTCATTTCATTCATACGACGCGATTTCTCTTAATATTTTGCATGTAAAAATGTAAGTACTGCATAATTTAGGTACGTAGAATACAAAAACGTTTGTTACAATGAAATTGTTGATTAAACTTTGTCCAAGCGCAAAGCTGTAGAAGCTACATCTCAGAAAATACACTATCAAGTATTTGGGTGGTCTTTATTTTCAACTTTTGAATTTTTTGGCCCCTCCCATTGTTCCTTCTTATGAGAAAATAATTCCATATTTTTAATTCTTTTCCTAGCTGAATTTTAAATGGTGCTTTCATGCCCCTCATTTTTAAAAAAATTAAAGAAACGAAAATTAGATAAATTTTTAAATTTTTTGTTTTTTTTTTTTATTCTAGGGTTTCCCATATATCAGTATTCCCTCTGATCGAAAATCACTACTGAAATTTTTAATTACCTCCACAGGACGATAAAAGTGAGAGTTTGAGAGGGTTCAAATTTTAGCCCACTTGAGAAGTCGCCAATTTAATCATTGGGAGGGATAACAGAAATTTGAGAGTCATTTTTAATAAAAGGGGGAGTATTCGGGTGGGATGGAGCGAAAAAATCAGAAATAAAACAATTTAATCGCATTTTTTTTCATTTTTTTGAAAATTTGGGACAAATTTGACACCACCTATTTTGCATGTAGGAGGCTAAAACTTTCTAGGATTCATTTTTTCATAAAAAGGAATAACTTTGGGGGATAGGAGTAACAAATTATGTAGAAAAATGTTTTCCATCAAGTATAAATAAGAACCACCCTAATAAGTATATGACCAATCCATAGAGTACACTTCTACATACCGGGTGGCCCATATAGAAATTCAGTGGTTTTGAAAATGATAAAAAAAAAAAAAAAAAAACGTTGACTTCAAAAATCTTGAAAACGAAATTCATAGAGAAAAAATTATCGCTGTTGGCAAAAAATGAGTTCCAAGCTGTACAATTTTGATTCATAGAATTTTTTCGTAGGACTCTTAGTTCAATTAGAAAATCCATGTTATGAGAATTTTTTTCATTTTCAACCCCATCGACTTTGTATATGGGCTAAATTTCCCAGAAACATGAATTTTCTGGTCAAAGTAGGGCTCCTACGAAAAAAATTCTAAGAATCAAAATTGTAGAGCTTAAAATTCTCTTTCTGCCTAGAGCGACTAGTATTTTTCAACGAGATTTATTTTCAAGATTACCTATTGCAAGTGACGTTTTTTTTTTTCATTTTTAAAGTTATTGACCTTTTATGTGGGTCACTTTGTATATCTCACGGTTTGAAAAATCCTAAATTTTGGTATCCCCTCCTCGTCTTTCTTCTACTGAGGTTCATTCTTGATGTTGGACCAAAGAATTATAAAAATGCTGAAAAGTTGGGCAAATTGGACAAAGGTTGAGAAAATAGATCAAAAATTGGAAAATGTTGGCAAAATTTGAAAAATGTGGGTAAATTTTTCAAAATCTGGAAAATGATACAAATATTTTCTAAATGTTATTGATCTCTCGATGAAAGTTGCTAAAATTGTCAAAGAAAAGTTGGAGAAATTCTACCGAAAAATTGTCAATTTTCAAGTCACAGACCCCCCCCCCCATCCCTAAATTTATCACTGACTCGTGTCCCCAATTGACTTTTTTTGAGAAATGAAATCAGAAACGACTTTCAGAGTTCAAAAAATCACCAGAAAACTTCTCGATTTTGGTTCATCATTCTCTACATTCATTTTACAGGAATCCTCCTTCTGAATTTAAAGCCAAAATAACCCAAAAAATGGATTTTACAGCTTCGAAAACCCTCTTAGAGCCAATTTTTAAAATTTTTATGAAAGATTTTTTTCATTTTTTTGAAATTTTATTTTTGGCTTAGCTTTTAAATACTTGTTCTCCCTATGAGAGAAAACATTTTTTTAAACATGATTTTTGGCTCAAAAAATTCCAAGGAATTCGAAATTGCACAACTGAAAATTTCAAACCCAGTGATTCACTCACGATGAAAATTAAAAATTTCGATAACAACACTAAAAATATAGTTTACTTTACAATGACCATTTCAGAACAATTAAATAATTAAGAACAGAAAAATTCATATGAAGACAGTGCATATTTTTCAAATTGAAGGGGATACAATCAAGTCAATTTTTGAAAAAGACTAGTATTCAAAAACGTAAAAATACTGAACTTTATTTTGGAGGGGGGCGGCTTTTGGCGATTCGAAAAAAAACCAATCAGCATTTCCTTGGCCAATCTTTCATTTTGCAGGAGCTAAATCCAATTGAAAATTGAACGAAGTCGAAAGTCGAAAATGTCAACCATTATGCAATTTTTCATTGATTGGCCCCTCTATAATGGAAATCGGGCAAAACTCACATTCGACCTTTCTCTTGCAACTATGCTATTATTAACATCAGATTTTTTTTCTTTTGAAATTCTATGAACGATTTTTTCGATAAAATATATTTATATTTATTTTAAATTTCAAAGATGTACCAAATGTTTTGTCTGTTTGTAGAATCGTCAGATTAATGGCAGCATATAGTAAACAATTGAACGACTGTAAGCAGACAATGCTCGTCATAAAAAAAAAAATTCTGCACTTACTCCCACAAATCAGATAAAATTTTTTTTCTTCAAAATGACGAAAATACAAAGTTGAATTACATCGGAGATAATCCCCTTATCCCCCCTCAACGAAAAAACAGCTTTTTTAGCCGAAAAAATTAGATTTGAGTCGAAAAATTTGCAAAAAGAACGACATTTTTTTCAACATTTCGATTCGAAAAAACTCTCAACTCGAAAATTTTCAATTTCATCTCACTCCGCCAAAATTTCGACTTCGTATCTACCGATAAAATACCTCGCAAAAAATCCTCCTCGTCCAAGTGAATCAATTTAAAAACTCGATATAAAACTCCGATGCATTTTTGACTATTTTAATTCACTTAGCTCGACTGCGCAAAATCCCCATAGACGAAGAGGTCTGACACCAATTCAATAAATCCGCAGCCTCGCTGGAAAAATCTTTCGTAGCAACCTTTACTACGTAAAACTGCCTTAATTTTATTTACGTTTAGAAATTGTATTCGCGAAAAAAGCTCGGTTTTTAAGATCGGCCAATCGGCTGGTCGGTTCGCAATTAACATGGGAAAACCGTACCGTTCCAAGTCCTGCGGGTATTTTCCCAAAACAAAATGTATTTCGCCTTCGTGTGCTCGATATAGGCAAAATAAACCGATCGATATGTTATTAAAATTGCACTCGGTTTCGCCGTAAATACGCACCACCAAGAAATTGAATTTTTTCCAATGAAAAAAAGGTGTATAAGCGGCAGCACCGCAGCCACGTATTCGTAGAAGTCTGGGTAAAACCAAAGCTTCGGGATTATTTCATTTTGCGGCGAAAAATGCTTCACTCGTTAAAGAAAACCACAACGTAAGTATTTCCATTTTCGCACAACCTCGGCGGAGAGATACTCACATTAAAAATTCTCAGACGTTATCGCGATCATAACAGAGTATCACGAAAGCTTATAGGTGGGTATAGAGTTTACTCAGCTGGTTGGTCGTGTCGGAGCTTAGAAGAAGTACCAACGATAATTACGTATTTGCCACCCACAGTACGTACGCCTTTGTTGTATTTGTACGTACTGTACGTAAACAACAAGTCTATAATTTCTCAATAATCATCTATTCGAAGACACGATTCCGGTAAGTCGATCGTATTAGCATTCTGTACGGTCTCGTCCTAGTCGTCGGGTCGTTTATACGAATTATCGAAAAAAAATCACACGCTTCAGTCCTCAGCTCCGCTTCGATATTCTTTTAATTTTGAAAAAAAATGCTTCGTGCACGCAATCGATGAATTTTACCACCACCTCTCTGCACACAGCGTCGCGATCGCTCTTCTATAAAGAGTGCGAGTATGAAAACTCATCAGAAAAATATGCGATGTCCGATTCTGAGAGATGCCAACGTGATAACGGGTTCGTATACATCTTCGATAGAAAATAAAATCGTATGGGAGGAGAAACGAAACATACTACGCGAAACCAGTTTCCGACCTTAAATATTTCAAGGCTCGGTAGTTTTGACCGATACCGAAGTCGTTGTACAGAACTGGTCTTCGCGTTCTACGCTTCCACATTTTTATTTTTCAAACCTCTTTTAATCTACACACAACGTACTCGATCGAGATTCTAAACAAATCGATCCAAAACGCCTATTTTTTATCTCGAAAAAATTCTACCTTCGAAAATTCTCCGGTGAAATTCCACCACCTCGATTTTTTGTTCTTCCGAATCGACGTTTCAATCGTTCAATCACTTCTAATCTCATCACCGCGAACACGTGACAAGGCGCTCGAAACAAGGCGAAAATTGCTTCAACAAGTTTTCCAATAAAACGCCAACATTGAATTCTCGATACCAGCAATCCACAAAATAACGTGTGCGAGTCGCAACTTTTATATTTCTCAACTTTAAAAGAAACATCGTCCGATATCCGCAGGCTGTGCCTATGCGACCCTTCAACTTTTCAAACACTCGCGCGCTTCACTCGCGAAAACTTGAAAAAATCTCGCTTTTACCGAGCAACTTTTGCAAAAGCAAACGATACGTAGAGTTTTTTCCTTCCGCGCGTAACGTAAAAACGCCTAAATACTTACAATCTACTCTTTTAGGTACGCGTTAAAAAATAAAATTTCGGCTGCGAAACTCACTCGCTTAATTCCAGTCTTTCTTTTTTATTCGTACGTAATGGTCTAAAACAGGTGTGTCGTCGTATTGTAAAAAAAGAAAAAAGAAAAAAACTTCGTACGCCAAATTGCAGCTAAAAGTATACGTAGAGGGTGCAAAATTCCTCTCCAATGTCTTAAACTCATGCGTGAATTAATTCTTCTTTGAGCTTTAAAAGTAGGTGCTCTGCTTCTGTAGCTCGATTCGAGCCTCGCGCCGAGACACGAGAGACATAAAACGAGGTTACAAATTTTCAACACGTAGTTCTTTATCTAATTTCCGCTACGTTGAATTTTATTTTTATGCAAAATAAACTTCCGACGTAATTAAATTCGACGAATGAACTCGACAAAATCGCCACCTAACTTTCTTCGTTCGCCTTCGTAACAGTACACACCTTTAGATTAAAAGCTCTGTAGAACGAAAAACAACTATATCTACCGAGTATATAACTTTTAACCTAATCGTTAGTCAATTTTAATTCAGTTAGATTTTCTTCTCTAATACTATAATTTCCGTAATTAATTTTAACGACGATTTCAACGCGAATCTAAAACGAAAGGTACGAAAAAGGCTAAAAAGGGATGCCAACATGATTCGTGTTTCCAAAGGTATAAATAAGAGTATTTTTATATGAACGAGTCGATATAAGCAGGCGAAAAAGTAGATACAAATGAATACAATTTGTAAGTAAAGAGCATAAATAAAATTCAACTGACAGAAATGTATGAAAAAAAAACAATTGAGATAGAGACTTTGGGAACTTGTGAAAATGGATAAAATATTCCTCATAAGCAAGCAAAACAAGTAAAATTTACTGGCATCAATTTCAATTCATCAAACAAACAAACAAACAAACAAACAAACAAACAAACAAACATTCAATTGACATCCTGATAGCATAATTACGTAACAAATTATTTCCGCTCAATAAATCAATCAATCAGTCAGTCAGTCAACCAATCAACTAAACACCTAAACAAATCTCTCAGATAAGCAATTAAATAATTCTAATAAATAAAAATATTGGTCAGTCAATCAAACCAACGACACAAATAAACTAAAAAATGATTCCAAATCAACTGATTCTTCACCTAAACATATCACCAAATAAATTGATCAATCAATTAAACAATCAACCAAAACAAATAAACTAACAATTAATTCCAAATCAATTGATTGTTCACCCAAACACGTAAACAAGCAAACAAACAAAGAAACAACCAACCAACCAACCAACCAACCAACCAACCAACCAACCAACCAACCAACCGATCAACCCAAAACCAAAACAAATACATTAACAATTGATTCAAAAAACAATTGAGATCAAACAAACAAACAAACAAACAAACAAACAAACCTCGAAATCAAAACAAATAAATTAACAATTGATTCCAAATCGATCTACCATTTATCTAAACATATCACTGAACAAACAAACAAACAAACAAACAAATAAACATACAAACAAACAAACAAACAAAACACTGATTCCAAATCAATTGATTGTTCACCCAAACACATCACTACACAAACAAATGACCAAATAAATGAATCTATCAATTAATCAATCAATCAATCAATCAATCAACAATTTATTCCAAATAGATTGATTGTTAGTCCAAACAAACAAACAAACAAACAAACAAACAAACAAACAAACAAACAAACAAACAA
>FIZU01038972.1:0-29963 GCA_900064475.1 Pseudococcus longispinus | reverse complement strand
TCTGTCAGAATTCTGCTCCACAAGATTTCACGTATACTAGGAGCGGTCTATATAAGTATATGGTCGAAGGGTAAGGGTAACTACATATAAAATTCAATTGAAGATGCTTTATGGAGGAGGCGCTGGAACCGTTACTGTTGGGGGAACTGGTGGTGGTGTGGAAGTGGACGAGGTCCCAGAAAATTTCGTGGGTTTAAATTTCGGATCAACAATTACAGCAATCATTTCTGCCATTACTTTATCAGCGGTGAGTTTATCCTGGAAAAATATTGTTAGTGTAAGTATCAAAAAGAGCTACTCAGGAATGTGCATTCTTTAAGATAGGGATAATCTCTGACTACCATGATGAATTTGCTCAGCGAACCGTCGCTGTGGTCTTTTTGAAAAGCTTGATCAACCTTTGGCCATTCTTGAGGGCGAACGACAGCGATGCACATGACCCAAGCGGCCCAATAATCTTTACCATCGCTGTACTTACGCAGAATGTCCGCAATGTAGGTGTATTTGTCCTTAATGTAACGAGCTACAAGATCATGGAAAATTCCATATGAAACTTTTTCATTTTGGGAAAAAGTAGATTGCTATGAGATTGCAGATCAAATACCGAGAGAAGCGTAAGCGTCGGCAAGGTCGTGGTTCATTTTGCAACCGCTTTTGACGTTATCGTTGATGATATTTTCAAGTTTTTTATCTCCCATGGCTGTCTCAAATTTTGCAATTACCGCCCTAGCATATTTGATTGATTTTCTCATCAAGATTAGTTCCAGTTGGTCGCGTTTTTTTTCATGCCAACTGCCGCTGTCGTATTCTGCGAAATGGTCATAAATTATGTTCATTTTCAAAGAGGTTGGTGTAGAAGAGAATATATACCTTCTTTTAAAGTGTCCGCATCTCTTTTGACGTCATCTTCATTCAGCTCTGCTGATTCAATGGGTTCGCGATTATGCTGGAAACCAAATATTAAACAATAAGGATGTTCAAGTTGAGGTTGACAGATCTGTAAAACATGATGGAGATACTTACTCTTACCCATACCCTCAACATGTACTCGAATGGTTTTCTTTGATATTTGCGTTGTTCTTTAAAGTTGTGAAGTGAGTGATCTAAATTTGTGAGCAGACAAATTTGGCAGATTAAAAAAGAGGAAATTTTAAACAGTTGGAATTGAAACTCGAGAATAGCTGGATGCGTATTTTATCGATTTTTTTTTCAAGTTTGTTTCCAGTAAAAATCATGAATATTAACAATTTCATAGTGCTTCAAAAGCACAATAAAGTTGTTGCCTAATTTAATGAAAACAATAGTTCTGCAGCTGCGCCAGCCATCTCGTATTTTTCAGCAATTCACTCACATGTGTTGTAGGTCTTTATCATGGCGCCCATATCCTTAGCTAATACCATACCGATGATTATCCACGTTTCGTCATGAGCATAAAAAAAATTCTCCAAGTATTGGTCAAGTACGATATTTTCATCTTCGAGCAAACCAAAGCATAAATCCATAAATACGTACGTGGAATTCGTGCCCTGATTGCCCCGTTGAGGAGGGTACTCTTCAGTGACCCAGTAATATGTGTAGGACGATCCTTGCTTCCCTGACTGTAACGCGTATATAATTTGAAAATTATTTCGTATTCGCAGAAACTTGGGAATTGGGAAACCCCAAAATTCCTGTTAACATATTTACGTACCACTCCAGTAACAGGATCAATCTTGGTCAGCACTCGTTGATTTATGGCAAATCGTCGAATTTTATCGCGATATGGTAAAATACCAGCGATGACTTCTTCCTTTCTGTCGCTGTTTATGATGTCTTGAGCGTCTTTTTCATCTTGAGGAAGGTAATTGTCGTTTGGTTTCGGTATAGTACTGTAATATTCATCTACCAAGTCTTCTGTTGGTACGGAGATCCCGTGTGTCTGCAAATAATCGAAATTAGCACAAAAATTACATTGTTGATGATTAGGTAAAATATGTATATGAATATGCATTCTTACCTCAGACGTGATTATGACGTATGAATATGTATAAATGATCAATCGGATCAATATCATGGTTATCAGGCCGACTTACTTGGTGTTCATGAATCGATTATCAAACGAATTTGAATCTAATGCGTAGTATACGTTTACCTATTTGATTTGATTGCGGCAACGTTTCCAAATTACCAAATATTTATTCAGTTTTTTGGATAATGATTTGTAGGAAATATCGTATTATTTATCAAAAAAAAAAAAAATGAGCGGGAAAGTTGATCCTCGTGGATGAAAACGTAATTGAATACATACGAGTACATAACTAAATTGTTTTTGTAATGGGTGTTTAACAGGTGGCAATGTTAGTGAAATAAAGGAGGTTCTACTTTAGATGTGATAATGGTTGGAAAATGTCGTGCTTTTTACTAAAATCCCACAATTATGTCGATGATGGAAAGTTGAACACTGTTGAAAACATTGAATTTTCATTTGTAGATTTTGAAACATTATATAGGAAGTACTATTGATTGAAATATGAAGCTGATGAAAAACGAAAATTATACGAATAATTTTCCGTCGAGCGGAATTGAACGTAATTTTATATTCCGCTGCGCGGAGTTGAGTGCAATTTTTGATTACGCTATCATTAAAAATTGAATATTTGTCTGAGTACATCATATCTCACTTTCTAGGTATAAAATTTGCTGCAAATTTCAAAAAAATGCTCTAAAATGTCTAAACAATTTTAGAAAATATAATAGCTAGTGTGGTTCCGCGTGTCGAAAAAACCTGCTTCAAAATCCGCAGCGGAAAAACACAAAAGCGGGAAGTCCCAAATTTACGTCTGCGGAAAGCGGAATTCATCACGTTCTAGTGAATTGTCACCCAATAGGGTGAATACGTCATACTTAAGGGGTCTATATTTTTGCATTTTCAACGCAACAAGTTTTACAAAACGTGAAATATTTGTTCAGCTTTCAAAGTACCTGCTCGTTTACTGTTTTTTGCAAAAAAACAAGGAAATTACTCATTTCAGTGTTTTATGGCTTGAATATTTACATTTTTTAAATTGCAAATTAGTGTTAGCTCAGATTTACGTAATTGAACGTTTGAAAAACGTAAGGTACATATTGCGCATCAGAGTAATAAATTTGTGGAAAATTGCAATTAGAGAAATTCTTTTATTTCGAACGCCTTCTTGGACACAATATTTTGATCATTTCAGGCGATTAAATACGTTTTTAAATCCCTCAAAGTTTGTACTTTCCAATAATATGAATGTTTTTACTCGTCATTATTTTTTCTTCCTCAATATTCAACTTTGCAAAACCATTTTGAGTATTGACATTAAACTCTCGTTAAAATACTTGAATCCGTTTCTGGTGTTGTTTTTAATCCTTGACCAAGAATATGCTTTACTGAGGTGGAGGTGCACATGGATTCTATATTCAAATTTTTTTGATGCTACGGAGTGAGGTATCGAATAGTATGTTTTTTGACGTCTGGGGTACGTTTCTGATGTTATTTCATCAAAGAATCTAAGAGGTAATCCAAGGGAACTGAAATAGGACTTGACTCAAAATTTTGGAAAATTTCAATTTGGATGTAAAGAACGTATGATTTCTGATCAGGGAATTTCTGACTAAAATCCTAAGGTATCCCGTAAAGGTTAATAGGACTCTTTGAACAAAATTGTGATGATGTATAGAATATTTCAATAGTAAGGTTTATTTTGCGAGTTTTAATAAGGAAAAATCTATCAAACGATGGTTATACACGCAATTTGACTACAGAAGTGTTATGAAGACGTTTCCGGCGGCTTTGGCGTTGCTACAGTTGCAGGAACTGGGGGAGGTGCAGGAATGGGTAAGGATCCTCCTTGATTTGCCTTCTCCGAAAATTTTGTAGGTTTAAAATTGGGATCAACTATCAATGCAATCATTTCTGCCATTACCTTATCATCAGTGAGTTTATTCTGAAAAAAGAGCATGAGTGTCTTATAAAATGGTACCGGATATGTAGTTTACTTGACAGTAAAATAATACAAAAACTCATGTTACCAGGATGAATTTACTCAGGGAATCGTCTTTGTGGTCTTTTTGGAAAGCTTAGTCCACCTTGGACCATTCTTGGGGATGGACAACAGCGATGCACATAATCCAAGCAGCCCAGTGATCGGAGCCATCGCTGTATGTACGCAGAATGTCGGCGATGTAGGTGTATTTGTCTTTAACGTAGCGAGCTATATGATCATGGGAAATATCATGTAGGTAGGTTTATATTTTCATAAAATGTGCTTTAGAGGTCGTAAATGAAATACCAAGAGAGGCGTAAGCGTCGGCGAGGTCGCGGTTCATTTTGCAGCCGATGTGGATATTGTCGTTGATGATATTTTCAAGTTTTTTATCTCAGATGGCTTTTTCAAATTCTGCAATTACCTCTCTGGCATATTTGATTGATTTTTTCATCAAGATTAGTTCCAGTTGGTCACGTTTTTTTTCGTGCCAATTGCCTTTGTCGTATTCTGCAAAACGATGGCGATTTATTTTCATTGTCGAGGTGATTAACAGGTATATCTGAGTATGCGAATAGGTACCTTCTTTTAAAACATCCGCGTCTTTCTTTACATCCTTCATATTCGGACCTCCAGTCTCAATTGGCTCGTGATTGTACTGAAAATTGAAAATCACGCTGTCAAGATGTTTGAATGAATGTGAAACCAGAAATGGGAACTTACTCTAGCCCGTACTTTCAACATGTTTTTAAACGGATGTTTTTGACCATTACGTTTTCCTTTAAATGCATATTTTTCGTGATCTGATTTTGTGAACAGAAAAATTTCGTAGAATGGAAAATGAGGAATTTAAGCAGTGGCATTGAAACATGAGATTATCTGGGCGAAAAGTTTTCAAAATTTCAGAGTGGTCCAAAAGCGATATAAAGTTATTGGTCATGGATAATGAAGATAATTTGGAACATTTCAATGAAATGGTGAAAACGATATGTCCCCTCCCAGTAGCGTAGCCAGGATTTCTTCAAGGGGGAGGTCAACACTGCAGATGAGTGAAAGTGGTGGTGGGGGGATTATTGAAGCATGTTGTAGGTTTGGTGTTCACTGTTGCTTTCTCTCTAGCATGGTCAGACAGTCATTTAGGGGAGCGTGATGAGAAAAACTGCGATTTTGATGTAAAATTTCATAAAATACCTATTATTTTGTCATAAAGATGACATCTATTCCGGCCGAGCAAAGCGAGGCAAAAAAAGGCATTCAAAACTCGAAATTTCATTTTTTTTTTCAACATCTCTACCGTCATATGGGAGCCATGGCACCCATGTTTCCCTGGCTATGCCACTGTTCACTCCCGTCATCTCGTGTTTCTTGCTAAATCACTTACTTTTGTCATATGTACTTATCATGGAACCCATATCTTTGGTTAGTACCATACCGATGATTATCCAAGTTTCGTCTTCTTTGTCAAAAAAATTTTCCAAGTATCGGCCAAGTACGACGTTCTCGTCTTCGAGTAAACCAAAGCATAAATCCATAAATGTGATCGTCGAATTTATGCTCCTTTGCGGATGGTACCTCTGAAAGACCCAACGACGCGTACCGTGCGAATTATCCTCCTGTGCCTGCAACAATTAGATAATATAATTCGAAGGATGCCATGTAATGTATTCGCAAAGACTTGGGCAACCCTAAGATATCTATTATTATACATAGGCCTAATTGGATAAATACATGTACATATACGTACGTCTGAAACAAACGGAGCAATCTTGCTCAAAATTCGTTGATTTATGGCAAATCGTCGAATTTTATCACGATATGCTAAAATACCAGCGATAACATCTTCCTTCCCGCTGCTATTCATGATGTCTTGAGCGTCTCTTTCATCTTGCGGAAGGTAATTGTCGTTTGGTTTAAGTATAGTCGTGTAATATTCATCTACAAAATCTTCTGTCGGTACTGCGATGTCTTGTGTCTACAAATAATCGAAATTAGGCTAAAAATCACAATTATCAACGAGTACCTACATATATAATAACATATGAAGAGGCATTTTACCTTACACGTGATTATGACATATAGAGATATGCAACTGACAAATCGGATCGATATCATGGTGAGTAGGCTTACTTGCTCGGTATATATGAATCGATTATCAATTGAATTTGAAACTGGCGTGTGTGCGCTCTCACTTCATTTGGTTGTGGCAACGTTTCCAAACTCTCAAATATTGATTCAGTTTTTCCGACGATAATTTGTAATATCGTATTATTTATCAAAAATTGTTTTGTCATTATACGTGCATTTTTTTTTTTCCATAATTTGAATCCGACATAATGGCGATGAAATTATAGCGACAAAGGTCGAGATGAAGTATATAAGTTTTGGTATCAGTTGATCAATTTTATATCACTTGATTCGTAAAATTATTCACCGTTTTTTGGGTCCAAAATTATTAAATAAATTTTGTTTCAATCGAAGTGAATGCGAAAGATAATTAGGTATATAACATTTTATTTATTATGGAAATTTATCGAATGAGAACTGAATTTGATGAATCATTATAATTTAATATTTTTTGGACGTAATAGGTATTCAATTTTATTTCTGATGATGACTTTTCATCACGTATGTAAACGAGAGATTAGGTATGTAGGTACTAGGTAGGTACTACTTATCTGGTTTAATTTACAGACCATCATTCCTCTTTTGTTTTTCATTCAATATCTACCATAAAAAACCGATTCTGATGATCAAAGATGCTTCACTGTTTGAATGAAACTTTGAAGGTATACAAAATAGAATTTTTCAGTAATAAGGTTTATTTTGCGAGTTTTAATCATGATAAATCTATCAAACGCTGATTATACTTCGACCACAGAAATGTTATGAAGATGCCCCCGTCGGCTTTGATGTTGCTGCAGTTGGAGAAACTGGCGGAAGTGTGGGAATGGGTAAGGATCCGCTTTGATCTTCCTTCCTAGTAAATTTTGTAGGTTTAAAATGGGGGTCAACTATCGCTGCAATCATTTCTGCCAGCACTTTATCGGTGGTGAGTTTATCCTGAAAAAGGATCATGTGTGTTTTATAAAATGGTACTGGATATGAGCGTTATCCGGCAGTAAAATAAGACAATTGTCTGGCTACCAGAATGAATTTACTCAGCGAATCGTCTTTGTGTTCTTTTTGAAAAGCTTGGTCAACCTTTGGCCATTCTTGGGGATGGACAACAGCGATGGACATGACCCAAGCAGCCCAGTGATCGGAGCTATCGCTGTGCGTACGCAGAATGTCGGCGATGTAGCTGTGTTTGTCTTTAATGTAACGGACTATACGGTCATAGGAGGTGTAAAAAGTTTTCATTTTGACGAGAAGCAGTTATGATTTATGAGGTTGCTGATGAAATACCGAGAGAAGCGTAAGCGTCGGCAAGGTCGTGGTTCATTTTGCAGCCGCTTTTAACATTGTCGTTGATGATATCTTCAAGTTTTTTATCTCCCATGGCTGTTTCAAATTCTGCAATTACGGCCCTGGCGTACTTGATTGATTTTCTCATCAAGATCAGTTCCAGCTGGTCGCGTTTTTTTTGGTGCCAATTGCCATTGTCGTATTCTGCAAAGTGGTGATTCATTTTTCATTGAAGATGGGAATATGTGAGTATGAGACTATGTACCTTCTTTTAAAGTATCAGCATCTTTCTTTACATCTTCTTTATTTGGCTCTGCGGTCTCAATTTGGTCGCGATTGCGCTGAAAATAGAATATTGAACTGTCAAGATATTCGAATGAATGTAAAGTAAAACCAGAAGGGCATACTTACTCTAACCCATACTCTCAACATGTTTTCAAACGGATGTTTCTGATCTTTGCGTTCTCCTTTAAATGCACTTGCGCCGTGACCTGATTTTGTGGACAGAAAAATTTCGCAGAATGGAAATCAAATAATTTAAGCAATGACATTGAAACACGAGATTAGCTGGGCGTGAAGTTGGAAAATGTGTTTTCAGAATTGAATTGTGCTAAAAGATATGAAAATAAATAATTTCAGCGAGATCCAACATCTCGATAAAATTGTTGTTGAAGGATATTGAAGATTATTTGTAAAGTTCCAATAAAATGGTGAAAATATGTCCCTTCTTGCCATCTCGGGTTTCTTGCTGAATCACTCACTTTTGTCATGAGTACTTATCATGGCACCCATATCTTTGGTTAGTACCATACCAATGATTATCCTAGTTTCATCATTAGTGTCAAAAAAATTTCCCAAGTATTGGCTGAGTACGATGTTCTCATTTTCGAGTAAACCGAAACAGAAATCCATAAATGTGTTCGTAGAATTGTTGGATCTTTGCGGATAGTACATCGGAAATACCCAATGATGCGTGCTGTGTGCTTCACCTCCTGGTACCTGCAATGCAAATACTTAAAATAGTTATAATTCAGAAGATATCATGTATTCGTAGAGTCTTAAGCAACCCTAAAATAACTGTTAACATAGCAAATAATTGGAGAAATACACATTCATACATACATCAGAAACAATAGGAGCAATCTTGTTCAATATTCGTTGATTTATGGCAAATCGCCGGATTTTATCGCGATATGGTAAAATACCAGCAATAACTTCTTCCTTCCTGTCGCTGATCATGATGCCTTGAGCGTCTGCTTCATCTTGCGGAAGGTAATTGTCATTTGGTTTGAGTATAGTTGTGTAATATTCATCTACCAAATCATCTGTTGGTAAGGCGATCTCTTGTGTCTATAAATAATCGAAATTAACCTAAAAATCACAAATTTTTAACCAGTATAACACTTATATGAATAGGCATCTTACCTTGGATTTGATTACGACGCATAGAGATATGCAACTGACTAATTGGATCGATATCATGATGATTAGGCTGACTTGCTGGGTATATATGAAACGATTATCAAATGAATTTGAAGCTGGCATGTGGTGTGCTTTTACTTCATTTGGTTATGGCAACGTTTCCAAATTCTCAAATATTGATTCAGTTTTTTCGACGATAATTCGTAATATTGTATTATTTATCAAAAATTGTTTTGTCATTATGGTTGCATTGGTTATTATTCAGGGGAAAGTTGACTTTCGTGAGTGAAAACAATAATTGAACAAATTGTTTACAAAATGAGCTTTTAACAGATTGTGATGATAGGGAATCTAAGGAGGCGTTTGTTTTGAATTTTGATTTGATTTGTTGTTAGCACTTCAAAGTTGTACTTTTCACTGGAATCTGACATGATGGCGATGAAATTATAGCGACTAAGGTAAAGATGAAGTATAAGTTTTGGTATCAGTTGATCAATTTTGAATCACTCGATTCCGTAAAATTATTCACAGTTTTTTGAGTTCAAAATTATTAAATAAATTTGTTGCTTCTACCGCTCCTCCCACCAAGTTTTTAAATTTTGATGTTTTCATTTCAGGCCCTTCTAATACGTATATCCTCTAATCATAAATAACTGCTAAAATTTTTATTCCCCCCCTCCTTCTTGAGTGATGAAAGTCACAAAGTAAGATTTTGAGAGAGGTCACATTTTAGCTCACTTATAAGTAGCAGCGTATTATCTTGTTGGAGAAAATGATGAAAATTGGAAGGTCATTTTTGATAAAATGGGAAATATTAAAAAAAGATAGAGTAAAAAATTTTAAATTAAAAAAAATTCTCTTTCATTTTTTTTTGAAAATTTAAAGAGATTTAGCACCACGTATTTTGCAGGAAACCGTCTAAAATTTTCTAGGATTTATTTTTTCATAAAATGGAACAACTTTAGGGGGTGAGAGCAAAACAAATCGGAAAAAATTTTCATCACGTATAAATAAGGGCCACCCTATTGAACACCTTATCGAAAACATTGGATTTCACTCTACGAATTTAAAAATACCATAGGTACAGAAATCCTTATTGAAATATCATTATATTCAATTCTTTAAAAAATCTAATCAAACATTTGGCTTAAGTACATATTACATATGGTCCGATTCAAAATTCTTCATTGAGGAGACGCTGCTGGCGTCGGTGCTGTTACAGTTGGAGGTACAGGAGGAGGAGATTGAGTGGGTAAGGATCCTCCTTGATCCAGTTTTCCAGAATATTTTGTCGGTTTAAATTTTGGATCAACTATTACAGCAATCATTTCTGCCATGACTTTATCAGGGGTGAGTTTTTGCTAAAAAAGTATTAAGAGGGTATAGTAAAAAGGTATTAACTAATGCGCATTACTTGACAGCAAGATAAAAAAAAACACTGGATACCAAAATGAATTTGCTTAGCGAATCGTCTTTGTGGTCTTTTTGAAATGCTTGGTCAACTTTTGGCCATTCTTGAGGGTGAACGACAGCGATGCACATGACCCAAGCGGCCCAGTAATCTTTACCATCGCTGTACTTTCGCAGAATGTCAGCGATATAGTAGTATTTGTCTTTAATGTAACGAGCTATATGACCGTGAAAAATTTGATATAAACGATTTTTATTTTGGTAAGAAGTGGTTATGAAATTTCAGATGAAATACCGAGGGAAGCGTAAGCGTCAGCAAGGTCGTGGTTTATTTTGCAACCGTGATGGACGTTATCATTGATGATATCTTCGAGTTTTTTACCTCCCATGATCGTCTCAAATTCTGTTATTAATGCTCGGGCGTATTTTATGGATTTTTTCATCAAAATGAGTTCCAGTTGATCTCTCTTTTTTTCGCTCCAATCGCCACTGTCATATTCTGTGAAGTGGCAATGAATTATTTTCATTTTCGAGGTGATGATTAAATGAAAAAACGGCTTCGGACTCCCCCGGTCATTTCTACTAACATACTACCCATGAAAGTATAAAACATAGGACGTGCTGTTGCTCATTCTGCTATTTCAAACTGAAGTGCACATTCCAGTCTGACATAATGTCCGACTTTATCTAATTATATTCTCGTGAAATGTCTAAAAATCAAATTTTAAAGTAATATAAATTCTTCTAAGTTCAAAAGTCAACTCACCATTTTGTAAAATTTTTCAAAATTGAAAGGCAGAATTTTATAATTGTTTGTAATTTGAAAAAAATCTCTAGTTCAGAAAGTCCAAATAGTCTAAAAAAAAATGTCTGAAAGTCATTGGAAATCTGAAAATTTTTCCCAAGTCCAAAAAAGTTTAACAAAATGTCTAACAGTCGGCGTGACGGAATTTCGTAACGTTTTTCATAGGTTTGGTCATCGCAAAAGCATTTACTATGCTAATAAATGTACCTGCTTTCAAAGCATCTGCATCTTTCTTCACTTCATCTTTATTCGGCTCGACTGTCTCAATTGGGTCGCGATTGTGCTAAAATTCAAATATTAAACTGTAAGTACGAGTATGTTTGAGAAAGCAGAAAAGGGATACCTACTCTAACCCATACTCTCAACATATTCTCAAACGGATGTCTTTGGTATTTCCGTTCAATTTTAAATGAATCTAAGTGATCTGATTTTGCGAACAAAAAAATTTAGAGATATTAAGTAGTTTAAATTTAAATTCAATGATTAATAGGTGAGGATGAAAGTAAATAATTGCACAAAGGCTCAAAAGCCCGATAAAATTGTTGCTCGATTTATGCATAATGATGAGTAATTTGAAACATTCACTTACATTGATTGTATATAGTTATCATGGTTCCCATATCTTTCGTTAGTACCATTCTGATGATTATCGACGTTTCGTCTTTAGCTTCAAAAAAATTGTCCAATTATTGGCCAATTACGACATTCTCATCTTCAAGTAAACCGAAGCATTAATCCATAAATGTGAACGTCGAATTTGAGTCCCGTTGCGGACGGTATCTTTCAGAGACCCAATAATGCACCTCGTAAGCTGATTCCTCCACCGATGTCTCCTATGCTTATAAGCACAATATGAAAAAAATCAAGTATTCGAAAAATTTGAGAAATCACGAAATACCTATCAAAATGCTTGATAAAATAAATACCAAGTACATACGTATATCATCATAGGTGTAATCTTGGTCTTCATTCTTTGATTTATAGCGAATCGACGAATTTTATCTCGATATGATAAAATACCAGCGATAACTTCTTTCTTCCGGTTGCTATCCATGATGGATTGAGCTTCTTTTTCATCTTGCGGAAGGAAATTGTTGTTTGGTTTGAGTATTGTCGTGTAATATTCATCTACCAAGTCTTCTGTTGATTCGGCTATTACTTTTGTCTGCAAAATAATCAAAATCGATACAAAAAATTGCAAATTGTGACGAGTAGAATACTTAAATGAAAGCATTTTTACCTGGAACGTGATAGCGATGCATAAAGATAGGTACATGTAGATGACCAATCGAATTGATATCATGGTTATTATAGGACAACCAGCCTGGTATGTCTAGGTGGATCTAATATCAAAGGAATTTGAATCTGTAGCGTTTGGTGATGTACTTTTATTTCATTTGGACGCGACAACGTCGTTTGCAAATTTTCAAATATTTATACAGTTTTTTTCGATGGTGATTCGTACTGTCATTTTAAAGGTCGTTTGGCTGGCATGAATATTTTTTTCCTAAAAAGTGAAAAAAACTTTATATAGCGCAGCTTTATTGAAATTGTTAGTTTGTTCTAAAAAATGGTTCTGCCAGCATGAATATGAATTGTTGATAATTTCATAGATATCAATGACGCATAGATGAATGTTGCAATTTGTAATGATGGGATTATAAAAAGTGTAAGAATGGTAAAATTTGTCGAAATATTTCTGAAGACATAGGTAATTAATCCATTACCTATAAAATTTCTCCAAATTTTTGTAAATACTGGGAAAGTGTGCATTTAAAGGGCGCTCACTACCCCCAGCTAAAATAGGTCATTTGGCTCTGTCTCCACTTTTCGAAACTTCGTAATCATCCGGGTAGCAGTTGTGCAAAATTTTGCAACCCCTTTACCCATAAGCGTTTCTTTACAAAAAGAAATATAATCTGTCATAAAATGACATACTTTTGGTACCTACCCTTGTTGAAGGGGTTACGGTGGTGCAACGGTGGTTCAAATGCACTCTATTGTTGCTAGAGACGGTCCTCTTTACGTGTTGAGTAATTTAACCATGGTTGTACAGGTTATACGCCCTATGGGACGGTATTTGTGAGTTTTTTCACGAAAATTCAATTTTGGGTGAAAGTCACTCTTCAGAAGAGGTACTTGGAGGGGTTCAATCGCAAAACCAACCTCATATTCGTGTTCGTGGGGTTCGATTTATATGATATTGACACTAACATCTTCGACTTACCTTCATCCCTGAATGGGAGTGGGGGAGACACTGGAGGCCACAGGGTAGTTCGGCCAAGAAGACGCGGGTTCTCTAAAATTTTCAATTCATCCAAGTAGCAAATATACCAAATTTCAAAACTTCTTCACAAATAGCCGTTTTTTTTTTTGAAAAAAGTGGGTTTCGCCTCTCCACTATAGGATGATATTTGGGATTTTGAACCGAACAGTTTGAAAATCTTTTTGCATGGAGTTTAAAGTCGGATAAAGGGATTGGGATGTTGACTATTGGAAGATGTTATGAATTGAGGTACAATACAGGTAAAGACGGAATAAGTATAGATTATTGTATCAAAAACTTGTTGAGCACCAATTTGAAAACATTGAATTTTTTTTATATGCTGTAAATACCACAGGTACAAAAATTCTTATTGAAATATCATTATGTTTAATGCTTCTAAAAATATTATCAAACAGTCGGCTTATTACATATCATCCGATTCAATATACTTTATTTAGGAGGCGCTGGTGCCAGCGCTGCTACAGTTGGAGGAACAGGTGGAGGAGTTTGAGTGGGTAAGGATCCTCCTTGATCCTGTTTTCCAGCAAATATTGTCGGTTTAAACTTTGGATCAACTATTACAGCAATCATTTCTGCCATGACTTTATCAGTCGAGGCGAGTTTTTGCTAAAAAAAAAAGCATCACAAGTGTATGATAGAAAGGTATTCAGGAATGTGCATTACTTGACAGCAAACTAATGAAGAGCTTTGCGTACCAAAATGAATTTGCTTAGCGAATCTTCTTTGTGGTCTTTTTGAAATGCTTGGTCAACTTTTGGCCATTCTTGAGGGTGAACGACAGCGATGCACATGATCCAAGCGGCCCAGACATCGGAGCCATCGCTGTACGTACGCAGGATGCTGGCGATATAGCTGTATTTGTCTTTGATGTAACGAGCTATTCGACCATGGAGTATTTCATATGAAGGGTCATTATTTGCCAAGAAGTAGTTAAGAGATTATGGATATAGGATAAAATACCGAGAGAAGCGTAGGCGTCAGCAAGATCGTGGTTCAGTTTGCAGCCACTTTTGACGTTGTCGTTGATGATGTCTTCAAGTTTTTTACTTCTCATGGCTATTTCAAAGTCTGCTATTACTGCTCTGGCGTATTTGATCGATTTTTTCATCAAGATTAGTTCCAATTGGTCGCGTTTTTTTTCATGCCAATCGCCACTGTCGTATTCTGCGAAATTTTTCGAATTATTTTCATTTTCGAAGTAGTTGATGTAGTAATTGAAAGATTATGTACCTGCTTTTAAAGCATTAGCATCTTTCGTTACATCATCATGATTCGGCTCTTCTTTTTCAATTTGGTCGCGATTGTGCTGCGAAATGCAATATTGAATTGTGAATACGATTATGTGCGAATCGAGGATAGAAAACAGGAAAGCAATACTCACTCTAGCCCATACTCTTAACATGTTCGCAAACGGACGTCTTTGGAATTTACGTCGATTTTTAAACGGATAAAGCTGGGCAACTGATTTTTTAAACAAAAAAATTTAGCAAAATAGAAAATTAGAGATACATATGTGAAGCAGTGGCTTTGAAATCCGAGAATAGCTAAGGCGAGGATTTTAATGCTCTGTTTCTTCGGTTCCATTGTGGCGAAGGTGATTAAAGTACTCGTAGATAGTTTCAGAGGGGCTGAAAATCCCTATAAATGTTTTGGTCAATTTAAGGATAGTAATGATAATTTGGAACCTTTGAATAAGATGATGAAAATCATAAATCCTCTCCCGCCATTTCGTTTTTCTCGCTGATTCACTCACTTTTATTGAACGTGCTTATCATGGTCCGCATATCTTTTGTTAGTACCATACTGATGATTATCCAAGTTTCATCTCTAGCGCTGAGAAAATTTTCCAAATATTGGGCGAGTACGACGTTCTCATCTTCGAGTAAACCGAAACATAAATCCATAAATTTATACGTCGAATTTTGTGGATGGTACTTCTCAGAGACCCAATTATATATGTCATATGAGTCGTCATTCGATGTATCCTACGCGTATAGAATTCAAAAGATGTCATAAATTCGCAGAAATTTGCGGAGCACGAATATATCTATCAGTATACTCGTACTTTAATTGCATAAATGGGTGCCAAATACGTACGATTGTCACAATAGGATCAATCTTGGTCAACATCCGTTGATTTATGGCGAATCGTCGAAGTTTATCGCGATTTGACAAAATACCAGCGATAATTATTTCATTTCGGTTGCTGTCCATGATGTCTTTGGCATCTTTTTCATCTTGAGGGAGAAAATTGTTGTTTGGTTTGAGCATTGTCGTGTAATATTCATCTACCAAGTCTTCTGTCGATTCGGCGATCACCTGTGTCTGAAAAAAATCAAAATCAACACAAAAAATCACAAATTGTAACGAATAAAGAGTACTTAAATGAAAGCATTTTTACTTGGAATGTGATTGCGGTAAATAAAGATGTGTACGCATAAATGACCAATCCTATTGGTATCATCGTTATTAGGACAACTTGCCTGGTTCCTATGTGAGTGTAATTTCAAAGGAATTTGAAGCTGGCGTTTGGTGATGTACTTAAATTTCATTTTGACACGACAACGTTTCCAAATTTCCAAATATTTATTCAGTTTTTTCCGATAATGATTCGTACTATCGAATCATTTATCAACAAATCGTTTCGCTGGCTTGAATTGTTTTTAAAAAAAAGGGTAAAAAAACTTTCCGAAAAATGTGGTTTTGTTGAAACGTGGTTAGTACCATACCCTAAAAAAGAAAAAATTTGTTCTGTTTGCGTGAATTGTGGAAAATTTCATAAACATCAAAATTACAAAATACATGAATGTAGTAACGATGGAACGAAATACTCGTAATTGCATGAAAATTGTCCAAAAATTTCTTGGGATATCATAAAAAGTGTAGTTACGAGTACTATGGCCAAAGCATCAAGTGGTAAAAATTATTTGAAATATCATAATTTATTTTCAAACTTTCGAGTAAGCTCTCTGAAGGTTTCCATAAAATGTTCATAAACTCAATTGTTTGCTACCCCTGTTATTTGAAGAATTGCTGAAGAAAAAAACAAAATTTTGACTTTTTTCAAGAAAAAACTGATACATAAAACACAAATTTCATTTTTTGAAGTTTCAATTCAGAAATCAATCGTCTTTTAATTAACTTATATAAGTTTTGAACGAAGTCTTATTTTTTGCCCATATCAAGTATTTGAATAAATAAGTCAAGGTTTTGAAATTTGAACTTGAAACATTCGAATGTATGTGTTTATCTTATTAACAAATTTGTATGATTTTCTCGTGTCATTTTATAGCATATTTTATTTTATATTTTTAATATCTATTTTAATTACAGTTTATATTTACAAAAAAGTAACATTTTTTGTTTTTTTTTTGTTGCAGGTGAGTTTTGAGTAAATTTTGTGTAAAAATTACGCCAAGTTTCTGAAGTTGTGACCGGTTATTCCGTTTCCGTATGTTATTTGATTTATTTATTTATTTTTGCAGTTGTCCGATTTTCTATACAAAACTCTAGAAAATCCATAAAAACCTAAAAAGGTGCAAGAATTATAGAAAATGTTGACAACCTCGTAAAAATTGTAAAAATATTCCTAAAAATTGTTGAAAAGTACTGTAAAAGCGGTTAAAATACGTTGAAAATTTTGCAATTGTCGAAATTTTTCATAAAAACGAGTAAAAATCACGAAAAAATGTCGGGAAATCTTGTGAAAATTCTAGCAATTTTTGCGAAATTTTCGGCGAATTCCAAGGATTTTTTTTACCATTTTTACAATATTTTCACTGATTTTTGGAAAAAGTTTCAGCAACTTGAACGACATTTTCCACGATTTTCATGATTTTTTTCTTCCTATCTACCGAGCTTGAATTTCACACATGATGTAATCCTAAATGTTTGGAATTTCAGAAAACCTTGAATTTTTCGACATTTAAGTGTTGTATCTCCTCTTTTGAAGCTCATTTTATGTACAAATTGATCGATTATCGTCGGCATGTCGATATGAAAATGACTCGAGTCTGAGGAAAATCAGAAGTAAGAAAGCTGAAGATGCAAATTTTGAAAAATAAATTTTTATCAAGTTGTATGCGCTTACTCGTGCTATTGCGAAGTTGAGGAATACTGAAATTACTGCATTAGGACGAAAAATCATGATTTTTTTGAACGATTTGGCTGGTATGAATTGAAAATCTGGTTCGTATCGGATTAACGATGAGTACACTCGACACAGGTAGTACATTTTTCAAAATGTTCAAAAAAAATAATTTCATTTTTTTAACGTGATAGCTGTTGGTATTTGTTTGTAATGGGTACGTTTGTTGATTCAGGTTTTTTCTCTTCCAAACAACTGCACTTTTTTCCCGAATCAATGATCGAAAAAATTCTATTACGCTAGCTCACTTTGCAAAACAATATTTTTGTGAAAAAATTTCACCAATTTTTTATAATTTTTACGAAAAGTTGATTTCGTGGCTGAACGAAAGATCCCACAAAAAAAATGTGCAAACAAAATTCATTTTGCGAAAAGAAAATTTAACGTTCTGCAATTTTAGTTCGATTTATTTTATTTTTTCGTTGAATGTGTATTTTGCTTAGAAAATCGAGTTTTTTTGGCTAATAAAATGTTTAAAAACTCATGCCTTATTATGAGTAGAATTGATGAATAATTTGAAAAATATTTTCATGCCAGGCTCGGTTTTGGGATTTTCTTTCGGAAAGTGATATTCAACTTATTCACTATTATATATTATCAATCGGTTTTCACTCATATTCAGGGACGAACCTAAGTAGGAGTAGGACAACGGGAAGAAGAGGTAGAAATTTCAAAGTTTCAAGTCTGATAAAAATTTTTCAGATTTTCTGACTCCTAATATTTCGAAATTTTTCCCATTAAAAATCAGGCTTGGATTTTTATGGGAAAAAAACTCTAAATCAAATCATCTTTTAAACAACTACGAGTATGAGTAATTTTGATGATTTTTCTTTGCATAAAAAAATCATCTAAATCACGATCTATGTCATTCGGGTGAACTAAAAATGCAAAAAAAAGAAAGCTGGGTTTGCCCGAAGCACTGAAATTTACAATTATTTACATTTCTCCTGCTGGTCATAAAAAGATCGGTTCAAATTTATAGTTTTTTTTTTTTTAATGGTCATTGATTTTCATGAATCATGATTTTTTCATACTTATTAAAAAAATTACTGGCCTGTTTAAAACGTAGGTAATTTTGAATCATTCTTTGATAGAATGATTTTCAAGAATTTTCACAATGATTTTTATCATATGTTGATTTAAAATCAATTTTAAAATGCACGATTTGTTGGTCCTGGAACCGATAGTAATTCTACCTGCAATCATCCCCTCCTAAAAACGACCTTGACGTGTTTAGTTGAACCTTCAAAATTATTTGATATCGGTTTATTTTGAGAACGTTATAGAATGATTATAAGATCTGCACTGCATGTTATTGATTTGGAAACATATTTTAATAAAAATATAAAATGTTGTTTGGGTGTTTACCTGATTTTGAAGTATTTGAGTATTTGCATCTTTTTTGACGGTTGCGTTGTTTTTCTCGTAATGGTAAAATACCAATGATGACTTTTCGACTTCTGTCATTGTCCACGATGGCGATGGCCATGCTATGCTTTATTTTTCAAAAAAAAAAAACTACAAAAATTAATTATTGTTGCTGTATTTATGATTCGAAGTATTTTATTTAAAATTTGCGCTCTTAGGTATAAATGTAAATACTCGTACGAGTATTTTCATGGTATTGTCGTAACTACAAATTTGAAAGACAAAACTGTATGTTTCTCTCAATTTATTGTGTGCTAATTTTCAAAATTTGACGCTAGGTCGAACTAAAAAAGGAGCAAAAGAGGAAGCTTAACCTATTATGTAGGAAAAATCATGCTTCAATTCGGCAATTTTGCAAAAGTGATGATTTATTTTCTGATTATTCTGTGGAGGCTACTTTATCAGCTGAGGATTTTTCATTTCCAGTTTGAGTTATAATTTCCAAATGGTAATGTACTTAAGTCTAAGTTTTATTTTCAATCTTCATCTCCAATATTGCGAACTACTCGCACTCGCACATACATTATTTGAATCGCCGTTCAAAACATCAATGAAACTTGACTATGAAGAAAAAACACGTGAAAAAAATTTGAATGACATACTTTATTTTCAATTTTTTAAATATTCTTTGAAAATTACATATTTTATTATTTTTTAAAAATAAATCAAGTACCTCGTAACCAGTGGCGTAGCGAGACAGGCCATCAAGGGATGGGTCTTCACGGAAAAAAATGAACTTTCATGAAAATTTTTTGAGCATACCCATATTTTATCAAAAGAAGTGAATATATTGCGCCTGAGCGAAGCGACGGCGAAAAATTTTTCACAAAATGACATTTGAATGCTTAAATTGTATACTTTTTTTCAACTTTTCGGTCGTCAAGGGGAAGGGGGGTCCAGACCCCTTAAACGACCCCCTCCTAAATACGCCACTGCACGTAACTATCATTAAATTGAAAAATTTTTTAAATACAGACGTATGTAATATGACAATACTTAAATTTGAGAGCACTAATGTGCTTGGTGGAACTTATGATGCTGTTGGAGGTTTATCGGAGGGTGATTCTGAAAATGTAGTTGGCTTAAATTTAGGATCCACTATTACGGCAATCATTTCTGCCACGATCTTATCGCTGGTGAGTTTTTGCTGAAAATTATCGGTAGATTTGGATAATCGAATGCTTATGCAGTGTGTGCTTTCTGTTTCAAAATAACACACGTATACTACCATTACCAGAATGAAATCTTTCAACGACTGGCCCTTGTTTTCTTTTTGAAATGCTTCGTCCACTTTTGGCCATTCGTTAGGATGAACGACAGCGATGCTCATGATCCAAGCAGCCCAATTATCAGAACCGTCGCAGTATTTAGCCAAAATTCCGGCGATATATTTGTATTTGTTTTTTATGTAACGAGCTGCAAAAATATACAATATGAAGTTTTTTTTTGAAGGGTAGATGAAGCTTTGAGTATGAATGAGATACCAAGAGAGCTGTAAGCATCAGCAAGATCGTGATTCAGTTTGCAGCCGGTTTGAACATTGTCGTTGATGATGTCTTCGATGAATTTACCTCCCATGAGTTTTTCAAATTCTGTTATTACCGCTCTGGCGTATTTGATTGATTTTTTCATCAAGATTAGTTCCAGTTGGTCGCGTTTTTTTTCGTGCCAATCGCCACTGTCGTATTCTGTGAATTAATAGAATGTATTTTGTGTTTGAAGTTATTAGTATAGGCCTATAACAAAATGTTTGGGCGTTTACCTGATTTCAAAGTATTTGCATCTTTGACGACATTTTCGTGATTTATATCTTCCTTCTCGATTTGCTCGCGATTGTGCTGGAAAGGAGTGCATTATTTATACACACTTTTTTATTAATTTTATAGAGAATTGTCGAAGACGAAGAGCATACTTACCCTAACCCATACTCTTAACATGTTTTCGAATGGTTGTTTTTGATCTTTACGTCTATCTTTGAATGTGTACATGTGATCTGAATTCGTACGAACAGATGTGTAATTGTGGCCGAATTTAATCTTAAGAAACTGTTTCGATTCTTGTAAATCAACTCACTTTCATCGTACTTAGCTATCATTTGGTTCATATCTTTGGTGAGAACCATACCGATTATTATCCAAGTCTCATCTTGGTCGCAAAAATATTTTAGCAAATATCCTCCCAGCACGACGTTCTCATCTTCGAGTAAACCGAAGCATAAATCCCAAAATTGTAACGTGGAATTACCAGAATCTTGAGGATCGTAAGTTTCTGATATCCAATAACGTATAGTTTCCCATCGTCGACCATCTTCCTGCAAATTTCAAAACTCGAATGTGTATTCGTCATATCGTTTAGAAAGTTGAAGATACGAGTGATACGTAAACGTACGAATGTAACAACAGGCTCGATCTTGGTCGAAATACGTTTATTGATGGCGAATCTTCGTTGTTTATCTCGAAATGGTAAAATACCAGCGATAATTTTATCCTTTCTTTCGCTGTCTACGATGGCTTGAGCGTCTTTTTCATCTTGCGGTAAATAATCGGTGGCTACTTCGAGGATAGTTGTGTAATATTCATCTACCAAGTCTTCGGGCGAGGAGGCAGTATCGCTTGTTACCTGTAGAAATTAGATTTGTTATGGTAATATGGTCTATGGGGTTTGAATAAAGAATAAATGAATATAATGGAGGTATTTGGTTTCACCTTCGACGTTATCGCGACACATAAGTACGCACAAAGGATCAATCGACCTAAGGTCATGATTTGCAGAACAATTTACTCGATACAAACGGAGTATGAAATGGGTTTGAAGCAGGTGTCCAATGTACGAGAACTTATACTCGTACGTATCTAGCCATTTTTTCGAAGCAGCAACTTTGACAAATCGTGAAACATTTATTCAGCTTTTCAAATACTCATCTACATGTTTTATTCATAAAAAAAAACTACAAAATTGTTCATTTCAGTAGTTTATGGCTAGAATTTTTTGTCGAAAATTTACACTTGTTGGTAAATTTTGAATGAAATTGTCATATTAATTGCATATTTCAAAATCATATGTACAATTTCTTTAATTTATTGTATCTACGTCAGATTTTTTCGAACCCGACCCAGGTGTGGATTGAACAATGAGTCGAGGACGCAGTTTTCTTTATTATGTTGGTTGAATCACGGTTTTAATCGGCAAATTTGTAAAATGGTGAAAAATTTTTTCGGTCAAGTACAAAAGATTATTTTTTGAGTAAGAATCTGAAATCAACAGCTTTCTGCAAAAATCTGTAATTTCCTCAAATTCTGGAAAATTCCGAAAAATTCTCAACTTTTCAAATTAATCAGAAAATTTCCATCGCAAAACTTTAGAAGAATCCGGATCCTGCTAAATTTTCCACATTTGGCAAATAGGTACGTAGGTCACTATAGATATAAAGTGAAGAAAGTTTCAAAGTTGGGTAGTCATTTCCTAAAAAACGTGGATTTGTAGGGGTGATTTGGCCTTGAGCACCAAATTTGAAATTATCCTGTGGAAGTCGGTCCTTATGATTCAAAACCCCCTTGACAAAATTTTTAGCTCGATATCTGAACCCTAACGCCCTCTGAAGGGGTTTTTGTTGAAATTTCCATTTTTGACAGTTTTCAACCGAATGTTTTCAAACTTGTAAGGATAGTAGACAGTATCGGAGGGCGATTTTTGGAATTTTTTGAAAAAAATTTCGAGCACTCTTTCAAGGTGAAATGGACATTTTAAACTTTCCAAGGGCCATTTTGGCAACCCCTTGCGGAGGTGCAATTTTGAAAAAAAAATATATTGTGCACTTTGTCCAGATGTATAACCTCATATTTTTGTAGAATTTTATATCATGGTGTGTCATCTTCAAAAATGCAAAAAACCGATTTTTTCGTCCATTTTCCCCCTCAAAATGAGTCATTTCTGGTCTATAATTTTTTTCTTGCTATATATCTATAATGTCATCGAAATACACCATCAACCTGCATTTAGACCAGATTCGTTCATTTTCTCCCTCTTTCCCAATTTTCTTTAAAAATACCCGACTGACCCTATTTTGGAAACTCACGACCTCTTCAAGATGACCTGGGCCCTAAAAATCATGGCTGGTCTTGTTTCAAGTCGATATCTCTTATATACCGCAATTTCAGCAAAATCGAGCAATTTTGATAATTTTTTGTTTTTTTCATGAAGTGAGTATTGCCTTCAGAAAAATTTTACATGAAATAAGTTTAGTTTGACCTTGAAAAAGTGCTTGAAATTTTTTTCAAAAAATTCCTAAAATCACCCTTCATACTGTCTACTGCCAAAAATATAAAATTTTAACGAAAATCTACATTAAACCCCCCAGAAGGGGTTATATAGGGTTGAGATATCGAGCTAAAAATTTTGTCACTGGGGTTTTAGACTATAAGGACAAACTTCCACTGTATAATTCAAAATTCGGTGCTCAGGGCCAAATCAACCTTACAAATCCGGCCATGCTCTTCATAATTTTTTTTTTTTGTAATCAATGATTTTCATGAATTTTTTTTTTTGTGTGTGAAATAGATTATGATATGAACCGTGGGTGATTTTGAATCATTCATTCGAAGATTTTGCAAATGATTTTCATTATTTTGATTTAAAATTCATTTTTCATGTGATTCTATTAGTATCTCAATCACCCCCATTTGATTTGTTACTGTTCAAATTTTTTTGTTTAAAATTTACACTCTTAGATAAATGTAAATACGTCGAATAGTTTCATGGTACCTACCTATTGCCGTAGTTGCGCGTATGAAAAACAAAACTGTATGTATATTTTCCTCAATTTATTGCGTGTCACTTTTTTCAGAATTGGAAGTAGAGTCGAACTAAAAAAAGAGCAGAGAGAGAAGCGTCTCTTATTATGTGAGAAAAATCACGTTTAAAGTTGGTAAATTTGCAGAAGTGATGATTTATTTTGTGAATAATATGAGGGGGCACTTTTTTGAGTTGAGAATTTTTCATTTTCAGTTTGAGTTAGTCAAGTATAATTTCCGGACTTTAATGTAATGTTGCTCTACGTTTTTTTTTCAATTTTCATCTTCAATATTTCGAATTACTGGTACTCGTACATCCAATATATTGATTGAATCACCGTTCAAAACATTTGCAAACTTGTGAAAAAAAAAAAACACTGAAAAAAATTTGAATGACATGCTTCATTTTTGATTTTTTAAATAATCTGTGAAAATTACATCTTTTTTTTCAATAAGAGTGCTCGTATCTATCATTAAATCGAACAATTTTAAAAATAATGACGTAAAAATATGACAAATCTTAAATTTGTGAGTACTGGTGTGCTTGATAGGACTTATGATGCTGTTGAAGGTTCATTGGTAGGTGATTCTGAAAATGTAGTTGACTTAAATGTAGGATCCACTATTACTGCAATCATTTCTGCCATGATCTTATCGCTGGTGAGTTTTTGCTGAAAATTATCGATATATTTGGATAATCGAATGCTCTAAATACACGTGTTCTTTCAGTTGTAAAATAATATCTACATGTAAATTGCTGTTACCAGAATAAAATCTTTCAACGACTGGCCCTTGTTGTCTTTTCGAAAAGCTTCGTCAACCTTTGGCCACTCGTTAGGATGAACGACAGCAATGCTCATGATCCAAGCAGCCCAATTATCAGAACCGTCGCAATATTTAGCAAAAATTCCGGCGATATATTTATGTTTGTTTTTTATGTACCGAGCTGCAAAAGTAGGTCAGAATTTGGAGTTTTTTGAAAGTAAGGAGAAGTAGCTAGAAGAACTTATGAGTTAAAGATTAGATACCAAGAGAGCCGTAAGTGTCAGCAAGATTTGGATTTAGTTTGCAGCTCTGGATACTGTCGTTGATGATGTCCTCGATGCATTTACCTCCCATGAGTTTTTCAAATTCTGTTATCACAGCTCTGGCATATTTGATTGATTTTTTCATCAAGATTAGTTCCAGTTGGTCGCGTTTTTTTTCATGCCAATCGCCACTGTCGTGCTCTGTAAAACAGAGAATGCTTTTCAAGTTTTTTGAAGTTTGCAGATAATTGAAAAGAATATTTGGGTGTTTACCTGATTTCAAAGTATTTGCATCTTTAACGACATTATCTTGTTTCAAGTCTTCTTTCTCAATTTGTTCGCGATTGTGCTGGAAATGAATATGTTTTCGTTGACATATTTTCCATTCCATTTGTAGAGAAATGCAAAAGAGGATAGAATACATACTCGAACCCATACTCTTAACATATTTTCGAACGGATGTTTCTGATCTTTACGTCTGCCTTTAAAGGTGATATAGTGATCTGAAAAGCGGCATTGCAGTATGTAGGTACAGTTGTATAATTGTGTTTGAATTCAAATAAAAGAGGGGGCTTCGAGTATTGCAAATCAACTTACTTTTGTTGAACGTCGCTATCATGCCATGCATATCTTTGGTGAGAACCATACCAATAATTATCCAAGTCTCATCATGTTTGCAAAAAAAGTTTTCTAAATATCCACCTATCACGACGTTCTCGTCTTCGAGTAAACCGAAGCATAAATCCCAAAATTGCAACGTGGAATTATAACCAACACCTTGCGGATCGTAAGTTCTAGATATCCAGTAGCGTATGGTTTTCCATCGTGGACCATCTTTCTGCAAATTACATATTTAGATTTGTATTCAGGAAGTTCAAAATAAGAATTCTTATTATACTTACATAGGAAACAACCGGCTCGATCTTGGTCGAAATTCGTTTGTTGATGGCGTATCGTCTTTGTTTATCTCGAAATGGTAAAATACCAGCGATAACTTTTTCCTTCCTGTCACTGTCCACGATGGCTTGAGCGTCTTTTTCATCTTGCGGTAAATAGTCGGCGGGTATTTCGAGGATAGTTGTGTAATATTCGTCTATCAAATCTTCAGGTGTTGGGGCAGGGTTACTTTCAACCTGGAGAAATTAATTGTGGCATGGTAATAAGTGTATAGGTTTTGATTTAACGAACCAGCAGATGAAGACATGGAGACATTGTTTCACCTTCAGCGTTATCACGAAGCATAAGTACGTACAAATGATCAATCGACTTGATGCCATGATGTTCAGAGTAACTTACTCGCTACGAATGGAGAATCAAATGGGTTTAAAACCGGTGTCCAATGTACGAGTACTTATACGTATCCCTGGTTTGCCCATTTTTTCAACGCAGCAACTTTGACAAATCGTGAAACATTTATTCAGCTTTCCAAATACTCATCTGCATGTTTTATTCATGAAAAAACAACAGAATTGTTCATTTCAGTATTTTATGGCTTGAATGTTTTTGTTGAAAATTTACACTTGTTGGTAAATTTTAAACGAAATTGTCATATTAATTGTACATTTCAAATACGCATGCATAGTTTCTTTCATTTACTCTATCTACGTCAGGTTTTTTCGAATCCGACCCAGGTGCGGACTTAAAAATGAGCAGAAGTCGCAGCTTTCTTTATTATATTGGTTGAATCACGGTTTCAATAAGAAAATTTATAAAGTGATTATTAATTCAATGAAAAATTCATTTTTTCTTGATTAAAATTACAATTTTTTTTTTTGCTTCTTTTTTTGAAAATATAATCTTCAAATATATATTTCAAATCAGATGAAGAGCTGTTAATTGTTGCTAAGAAATAGAGTGGGATTTGATTCAAAATACAAAAATCCGGAACAGCAAAACGGGAGTTCATTTTGGGTCACTTGTCTGATATTCTCGAGCCAAAAGTACCTGCTTTTATAAGTAGTTTTATGAAGGAGGTGTCGGTTGCGGCACCGCTACAGTCATTAGAACAGGCGGAGGTGTGGAAATTGGCAAGGATCCCCCTTGATTCGGGTTCCCAGAAAATTTTGTCGGTTTAAATTTGAGATCAATTATTACTGCAATCATTTCTGCCATGACTTTATCAGTGACAAGTTTTTGCTGAAAATGTATTACGAATGTATGATGAGAAGATACCTGGGTGGGTGCATCACTTAAGTAAGATGAAAAAAATCTTTGGGTACCAGAATGAATTGACTCAGCGAACCGTCTTTGTGATCTCTTTGAAAAGCCAGATCAACCTTTGGCCATTCTTGAGGATGAACGACAGCGATACACATGATCCAAACAGCCCAGTGATCCGAGCCATCGCTGTACATATGTAAAATGCCCGCAATGTAGCTGTATTTGTCTTTAATGTAACGAGCTGTACGATCATGAGAAATTTCAAATAAGAAGATTTTATTCTGAAAAGAGGTAGTTATTAGATTTCGAATGAAATACCGAGAGAAGCGTAGGCGTCGGCAAGGTCGTGGTTCAATTTGATGTTACTGTTGATGCTGTCGTTGATGATGTCTTCAAGTTTTTTACCTCCCATGGTTGTTTCAAATTCAGATATTACGGCCCTCGCATATTTGATGGATTTCTTCATCAAGATAAGTTCCAGTTGGTCGCGCTTTTTTTTATGCCAACTGCCGCTGTCATACTCTGTGATGTGTTGGGGAATTATTTTCATTTTTGAAGTGGTTGGTATAAATGAGGGATTATGTACCTGATTTTAAAGTGTCTGCATCTTTCTTCACGTCATCTTTATTCGGCTCTGCGGTCTCAATTTGGTCGCGATTGTGCTGAAAATGAAATGCTGAATTCTGAAGAAATTTGAATTGAGGTTAACAAAATGAAACAGGAAGGAGATACTTACCCGAACCCATACTCTCAACATGTTCTCAAACGGACGTTTTTGAAGTTTACGCAAACGTTTAAGTGAATGTTCGCCATGTTCTGATTTGGTATATGAACAGAATGAGTGAATGAAAAATGGATGAAAGTAAACGGTGACATTGAAACTCGAGAAAAGCTGGCCGAGAATTTTAATGATGCTCTTGTTCAAGTGACAAAAAAAGGTCATTTAAGATTGTAGCATAAACATGAACATATCAACTATCAATTGTTGGGTATGAACATAATCGAGGTGTGTAGCAGGTGTTGAAAAAGTCACTCATTTGACAAAAAGGGACTGAAAATCGAAAAAGTTTTGAAAATGTGATGCATTTGTTTAAAAAGCCTTGCATTTTCATTCAAAATTCATTTTTTCCCTTCCTAATTCATCATTTTGACAAAATTTCAACTCTTTTTTTTTGGGGGCGGGGGGCTTATAAACTTGAGAAAAATCGTGTTAAAGTGCTGAGCTTTGATTTGTAAATTTTGTTAGACACCTTGATAATTTGGATATGATGAATTCGAATTCTCTTCGGCGCAATCTCGTGTTTCTCACTGATTCACTCACTTTTTTCGTACGTAGTTATCATGCCCCACATATCTTTGATTAGTACCATACCGATGATTATCGAAGTTTCGTCTGTAGTGTAAAAAAATTTTCTCAGGTATTGCCCAAGTACGACGTTCTCGTCTTCGAGTAAACCAAGGCATGAATCCATAAATGTGTAAGTCGAATTATTTTCCAGTTGCGGCGGATACGTCTCAGAGACCCAATAATATGTGGTATGCGTTTGTCTGGCGGTTGACTACAACGCAAGCACGTATTATTCGATTGACGTGCTGTATTTGCAGAGTCTTGGGAAACTCCGAAACATATCTACTTAATTGTATAGGTACAATACTGTACGTACTATGGAACGATCGGGATTAATCTTGGTCAACATCCTCTGTTGTATGGCGAATCGTCGAATTTTATCGCGATATGATAAAATACCAGCAATAACTTCTTCCTTCCTGTCACTGTCCATGATAGCTTGAGCGTCTTTTTCATCTTGTGGAAGGAAATTGTCGTTCGGTTTAAGGATAGTGGTGTAATATTCATCTACCAAGTCTTCTGTTTGTAATGTGGGTCCTTGTGCCTGCAAATAATCGAAATTACCTCAAAAAGCCCGATTGTTGATTAGTAGAAAGCTGTTATATGTTGAGTCTTTCTTACCTGTGATGTGATAGCGATGCAGAAAGATGTGAAAATGATCAATCGGATCGATATCATGGTTAATTAGGACGACTTGCTTGGTATATGGTATGAATACAATATCAAACCAATTTGAAGCTGATGTCTGGTGTACTCTTACTTCATTTTAATGCATCAACAATGTCAACATATCCAAATTAGCAAATATTTATTCAGTTTTTTCGATGATGATTTATGCTATCGTATCATTTATCAAAAGTTGTTTGGACGTTATGATTTTATTGTTTTTTTTTTTTTTCGTGAAATGTTAATCATCGTAAAGGAAATGTTGATTGAAATTGTTTCCCAAGTTCATAAAAATCATTTTAAATTCATGATAATGTCGTGAAAATTGTAGTACTTTTCTCAAAATTTGTTCTAAAAGTGGTTGAAACGTTGCGAAAGTTGTCCAAAATCTCGTAAATTACCTTTAAAATTCCTTACAGTAGTTGTTATAGTATCGCGATTATTATATGTATTTTTCTTTGATGTCGTTTCAAATAGGTATGTATATTTAAATCGAAAATTCACCTATATTGACTTCTTGGGACCACTTCTCACTCAGCGGCGCACCCAAGGGGTGCTTTGGGGGCTGAAGCCCCCCAAATGATCTTCAATTTTTTTTCCAAGCAGTGATTTAAAAATACGAACCTTTTGATACCTAAAAATCTCGTTTTTTCTAAAGTTCGCCCTCGCTTCGCTCGGTCACAAGCGTATTATCAATGTAAATAGCTGAATTAGTCAATATATCATCAAAAATTTTCAAACTTTTTGGGTTGAATCCAAAAAAAGCTAGTTTTATGTACTACTGCTCCTCTGTATTGCGCATGTTTAGCTTCAGTAGCGTAGCCAGATAGTCATTCAATGGAAAGGAGGGTCGGTTCTTTACGAAAAAAAATAAGGTAAAAAAGCTTTAAAAACCACCCTTCTATTAACTCGTATAAAAACTCAAGTACTAAAAAGGAGAAAATAATTTCCATTCCTTTTCCGAGGTAGGCATACAATGTTTCAGTTTCTCGTAGTTTTTGCAAAATCTGATTCATCTTGGGAAAAGGGTGGTGAAGCGCAAGCGCAAACATTTATTGTTGTACTGGAATGCGCTTCA